>CM073771.1:14332183-14495319 GCA_037158775.1 Hetaerina titia
TCAGTTTTCCAGAAAATTTCTGCATTATAAATGCTAGGAATAAACCAATTACTCTAGATGAGTTTATAATTTAAAATATTCAGTGGAAATTTTAGATATTTTGTGTTTCTATGTTAAATTTTGACAGATGTAGTTAGGTTTACATTGGACAGACATTGATGAAATTCACTGCAAGGGCCAATGGACATAAAAGTAAGTGAAGTAAAGAAAGAAAGAAAACACGGCAATTCCACATTTACACTTTTATTA
This sequence comes from Hetaerina titia, assembly GCA_037158775.1. NCBI lineage: Eukaryota > Metazoa > Arthropoda > Insecta > Odonata > Calopterygidae > Hetaerina > Hetaerina titia. Next base: position 14,332,433 of record CM073771.1, read on the forward strand.
GACGACCATGGTTTCACCACTGCGTGGCATCTTCAGGTGAAGGCATACATAGTATAGGGTGGGTACATATACACAGTCAGGAAGGGGGGGGTGGATTGGAGAGAAAGGAAGAGGGAGGGGGGGGAGGAGTCTGGGTGATGGGTAGGAGTGGGAGAGGTTATAGGGCACTCAGCGGAGGTTTGAAGGCTTTGTGTGGTTAGGGGGGAATCTAAAACAGTCTCTTATAGTAAGTGAAGTAGATAGTCATTTTTACTTCTACCAAAATTTGATAGAATTTTACTACAAATGTGATTCATATTAAAAAACTTACGTAAGCAGAATAAAGATTTTAAATTAGTTTTCTAAAATAACCTCATAAATTTTGAGACAATCATTTTCAATAATTTTCTAATGGCATGACATAGTTTACATTTCTACCAGTGACTTGAATATTTTATATTCTCGTACCTTCTCTAAACCCCTTGCCACATAATATAACCCTTTATAATCTGGAAGTTCTCCTTACACCTAATCCCCATGTTATTCCTCAATTTATATAACCTTCTTCCCCTCGACTAGAATATGACCCAAGCCACATATTACGCACCCTTTTTCAAATCCTCCTTCCTTCATTATCATCATCCTGTTCCTGTCATCTAAACAAGGACACATTTACAGGTTACAGTTGTGGCTTCACCTTCAAGATGACAGTTTGACATTGAAATTGATTGGGATTTCCCGGGCAAGGCACTTTGGGCACCTGCAGCTCTACCCAAGCTAGTTGATTTTTCGGGTACCAGATCTTCCAGGGAAACCATAACCGGCACAGGGAAAGGAACTGGCCCCCCTACCCTGATGTGTGAATATTCACACGCCATCGGGCTTGGTACACGGGTGAGCTCTACCATCACATACTAAACCGACCTTCGGGTTGATTACTTTGTTTTTTTTATGTATTATATTATTACATTTGAATGCAAGCAAGATGTGAATTTAACTCTTGTAATGCCAGAAATAAGCACTGTAAAATCTTACATCATGCAAGTATTACTGAGTCACCCTGAACCACCATGATTTGGTGTACCTTTTCTTATGTAATGCTATTTAAATCTGCCAGTAATGACTTGAATCTCATAAATTATTTTTACTCTTCATTAAAATAAAAAGTTATTATTGATTTATTTCTAAATGTCGCATTATTCATTCATTTTTTGTGTATTATAAGCCTAGTTTTTTCAGGTACGTATTTCTTTTGAGGAAGAAAACAGTTCGAGTACAATGGTCAAGTGCCTTTTATTGATTTCCAATATTGAACTTGAATATGAAATTCTGTCTCAAGTATCATAAATGAAGCTGAAATTAAGTATGTGCACAATTTTACAAAAACAAAAACACAAAGTCACCAAAAATATGTTACTTAAAATGAGAGAAATATGTCTAAATTGAACAATTTTGATCAAAATTTAACCTAATAATAAACATAATAACTTCTTGCACTAATACATTATTCCAAGGAATAAATATGGGAATATAACTTGAATTTATCGTAGAAGTAGGCAGCCAACACTCATGTCTCATGCCAATATACTTAAGTGGTTTCATTTACTATAAAGTTATTAACTATTTAACTCTTAATTAGTTCTATTAATAGTGTTCTGGCTTAGGATGTCCTTTTGATGAGCCCTGAGGATAAATATTACAACACCTCTAAGCCCTAGCTAGCATAACACAAAAATTCTAAATCCTCCTACTATATTTCACAATAATTCATTCTTTAGTTCTGCATGCTTTCTATATCCCTTAATTTCAACCAAAATGTGTATACCTTTCGTTCTGCTACCTCTTTTTTTCCAGCATTTTCAACATACTTCAGCATTTCATTTCCCCTCTGTAACTTTGGCATCCACTTGTCCTGCCCCCATACTACTTCCAATAACCATCTTGCTTACGTTGCAAGACCTGAAACAAAATGGTTGGTTTTCCTTCCTGTCCATTTTGTTATTCCCATTCTTCATCACACCTAAATCTCAAATGCCTCCAGTTTATCTTCCTGCCTCCACAACTAAGTTCCTGAACCATACAAAATTATGCTTTCTTTAAAAGTTTTCACTTTTCTTCTCTTTAACTTCACTTAAGGTTTCTCATCATCAACTCCCACCTCTTCATAAATGCCTCTATGTCAAGCATACTGTTTAGTCTGAGACATGTGCTATCTATATCTTCAGTCTGCCTATATTTTCTGCAAAATATTCAGTGATTGTATGGGTTTACTCGTTCTGATGCCTTCTCAAAATCCATTAGGAATATTATTACTTTTTAGTTCCTTTATACCAGCGACCTCATTATTGCTATGGTATCACATGTAGCTATCTCCTTTTTAAAATCCAAGCTGATCTGTCCCTAAGTATTAATTTGCTCTCTCCTCCATCATTTGTGGATAATGCTACATGATACCTTTTTCATGTGTGAAAAGAAACTTATAGTCATGTAGCCCACATATATTGCTGATTTTCTCTTTCTGGGATGTTTTCAGTACTGATCTAGCAGTGTCATATGGTCAAATTCCTCTCTCATGAATGCTATGCATAAGCTCACAAAAACTCTTCCTTCCTCATTTCTCATAGGTCTTAAGCACCTCTGTATGGATATTATACATTAAACCTCATCTTATGTAATTAATATTTTACCCCTTGCATCTCTGATAGTGTAAACAGAGTGCTCTTTCTTAAATCTATTATTCCTTCACCTTCCTGTATAGTGCACCCATTTTGCTCTATATTTGTACATTCTCCTTATTTTTCCACTGCTTCTTTCACCATTTATCCTTGGCTGTATTTGGTTTGCCCCTAAGCATTTGTACTTTTTCTTCCTAATTCCATGTTCATGTTCTTCTATTTCCTTCTTTCATCCATTTTCCTAATCATTTCCCCTGTAAGCCATGATTTCCTAAACCTTTTTCTATGTACCATTCCTGCTATTTAATTTGCCACTTTCTTAATTTCCTTTTCAAGATGTTTCTATCTTTCTTATAACTGTCCCTTTATCCTCGTTCAGAATGTTTTCAGCTGTCTCCTGGTACTCCATCCTTTTCACCTCAGCTAAGTCTACATTCCATTCTCTTATACTCCTTCCCTTTCTCATTCTCCAAGTTTTAAAATTACACTTCAAGTGTGCTAACTTGTGATCTGAATCCAAAGATGCCCCAGGAAACTGTGTGAGTTGATTAAGTTTTAACTAAATATTAGGTATAATTAAACTATTTCTCCTGTTCAGCAATATAGTTTGATGGAATTAGGAGTTGAAATGCATATTCTGATAGATGGAATAAGAAAATGTACAACACCATTTGTGTTCATTCTTAACTTTACAATGTCTAGTACAGTATATTTGTTAAAAATAAACCTAGCCTGACATGATAAAGCACTTGATTCAATTTTCTAGTCATTATGAGACAAGTATCTCTCTAGAAGATTCTAATTGCTGAATTCTTGAGAGCTTAAATGCCAAACTGTTGCTTTATGCAAGCATTAGAGTATGAAACTAAAGGAAGCAATACTCTGCACATTGCTCCAAGGAGCAAATTAGTCACAGATCAGTTGAATTAACTCAAGCTTGGGCCACTCCAAATGAATAGGTACTGTTGGCAAATGGGATCATAAGAACAGAAAGGAGAGCTTGGTTCAATGTGTTGCTTCATGATATGGACTAACATGTGATGTCACAAACGGGTATTTCAAACTTAACCAAATGAATCTTGACATTTTCCATCTTATAGCAAATACATCTGGCATTGATGATTTCATGTTGACACAAAGCCAATATTGTGACAAGAAGCTAGACCATTTTATTTCAAATTTTTGGAAAAATTTTGATATTTTAGAATTTTGTCTTTGATATACTTGACTCCTGTAATGATTCAACTCACACGTGTCTAGAATGTACCAGGACTGTCATCGAGGTCATGGATGTAAACAGTTACTCCAAGGATTACTCAAAGCATTAAATTTAAAGTATTGATCCATAGAATGTTCTGCAAGACTGCCTATTGGGGAGTCAGGTGCAATATTACATTTTACCCTGGAGAGTTTGCCCTAGTGTGAGGAGAAGTGGAGCTTTAAAATGAACATGAAAAGCATGGCAACATACGTGTATACGAATGTTGCTGCACTACACTTGGGTACATTCATCTGCCTTACTACTCAAATGGACCTAAGTTGCTAGTGGGACAGACCAGTCCAGCTGCAGTCTACAAGTTTTACTTGATTTTTGAGTCATGGTCTGACTGAATCAATGCGTTGGAAATGGTAGAAACAAGAAGGAATTAAGGAACTGAGTTCCAGTTGGGCTCATTGAATGTCTCCACTGCTAATATTGTAGGTTATTGAAAAGGAAGAGGCTACCTCAACTAATTGTAAGAGGTTACCATTGGATGTAGCACTTACACATTCTGCTCGTTGTTCACTCTTCTTCATTCACTTGCACTATAAGTTGGGTCTTACCTGTAAATATATAAAGCAAACTTCAGACAATAGATGGACAAATGCACTGCATACATACTTGGTGCTGCATCGTTCTTGACTTCTTAACATTTTTGTTGATGTGAAGTGAGTTTGGATTCCACTTATGCTAGGAGATGAATATTGTAAAGTGCATTAATATAACAGCATAAAGAATTAATTAACTACTCACTGCTTTGTCTCTAATGTCCTGTAAAATATTTGCTATCTGATTTCATGTTTAGTGTGAAAGACAAATAGCAAACCTTTAAAAATAAAACATAATCCTAACAATTCTATTTGGTTCAATAAGTAATTCACAGAATCATAATGGGTAACATAAAACACCTTCAGCCTCAATAATGGGGTTTTGAATTTGCAATTTTTCGGAAAAGTACCACCACAGACCACATCATCCTCTACAACTCCCACCATTGTATTTCTCAAAAGCTATCCACTTTTCATTTCCTGCTAAATAGACTGTTGGCCATGCCTCTTTCTAAAAGTCATTTTGTTCAAGAACTTAGAACGATAAAAGATATTGCAATGAAAAATGGCTACAAAGAAGATTTAATTGTAAAAATACTACACAGAAAACGTTCCCTTGGGACAAACAAGCTTTTGTTAAAAACAAGTTAATGCGAATGTAAAAGATTACAAATTGTGTGGACTCCCTTGTCATGGATTGGTTTCACAAAAGATAGCCAACTTCTTCCCTAGGGAGCAATTTCGGATAGCTTTTTACAATGCGAATAACTTTAAAATATTCATGAATACTACGAAAAACAAAGTGGAAAAACAAAATAAAAGTGGGATTTATAAGTTAACTTGTAAGTACTGTAGTGTTGTCTACATAGGCCAAATGGGGAGATCATTACAAACCGAGCGGAGGAAGATAAACGCTGTTTTAGGAAATGTGACATCGCGCAATCTCACTTCGCCAAGTACCTGTGGAAAGAAAATCATGGGAGCGATTTCAACCCGGAACTGGTACACCAAATGGGCAAAGGAAGGAGGATGAACAAGTGGGAAAAGCTGGAAAGCAGAAAGAATTTGAAAAGGGGTCATTTGGTCAACGATTTATTGCTTGAATACATCTCCCCAATCCTGGAAGCATCCCTTTCCTTCACGGAATGACCTAACTACCCCTCCCCCAACCCGCTGTGAACCCCTCAATCGCCTCTCCTGAGACTTAACACCCCTCTCCTCCTTCCCATCAATGCCGATCACAACCCCACCTCTTTCCCCTCCCTTTCCCCCTCTATCAACCACCCCTTCCCTCACCAGAAGCAACTAAATGAACCGCAACTATGCTAATTTGTACCTGATGATGACGCCTAAGCGTTGAAACTAGTTGTACCAAAATAAAGAACAGTTGAAAAATACATTGCATTCTTCATTCCATAAACATGAACTTCCACGAAGTTGAGCCAGAAACAATCGAATACATAAATCCATATTCCTGAGGATTAAGTAGCTTTAGCATATGACCTAAATGCCACGCAACATTGGTGGGACATTTGACGATTGTAATTAGACTTAGAAAAGTGCGCTGTGATAAATTTTTGGACACAAGAGCAAATTCCTGCCGAAACGCCTACTGCATCAGGAATGCCGAAATGTCATGTGTATATTCGATTAAATACTTAGACGTAACACTCACGACTTTTCCTGGATGAAATACATACGGTGAATATGTGGACAAGCTAACAAAAAATTAAGATTTATTAGAAGAGTACTTGGTAAATGTGATAAAAAGGGAAAAGAGAAAAGTTATTTGCAGTTGGTTAGGCCTCATTTAGAATATGCTGCTAGAATATGGAATCCTCATGAAGTTGGATTGATTGCCGAATTAGATCCTATGCAGCGTAAAAGAGAAATGATTGTGATATGTAAAATGTTTTATGATAAACTTGAGTAACGTATCAAAATTATTCGAAGAGCTAGCTTGGGAGTTATTCACGGAGCGAAGGTTAAATTACAGATTCTCTTGAATAAATTGGGAGGACGTCTGCCATTCTAAATCTGAATGAGAGTCAATGTCTCTTTGCGATGGTGTTGAAAATGTAGGATGAACCCCACTGCACTGCGGTTGGAGAGATCACGCAAAAACATTAGAGATTAAGTATAGAGCAGAAAGCTGATTGAAGAGGCCATTTTTCCCACGAACGATACGGGATCAGAATTATGTTATCCGACCACACTAGAGAGAAAAATATTTTGGGTCAAAAGTAGTCTGGTATTTAAACACCCCCTGCGACACACCTTAGGCTGGCAGGGTACTAAGCAGATGTAGATAATACTGTAGATAACAGCCTTGTTTGATTCAACTTTGGTTTGAATCGTAAATACTTTTGAATCGTAAATACTGAAACAATTTTTCATTGTTGCCGTTGCTGTTTTGACAAACGAAAGATTTATGTAGTTCAAGGCAAGAAGATGCAATGCCTCTCATTATCAAAATTTTAAGTAAGTTTTGTAAAATTAATACTATACTCTTGAATTTGCTTAATTAAACGCTTAGCATATTGGGGAAAACATTTTGCTTTATGTAAACATGTGCTCCCAACTATAATTACAGCGATAGTATACCTAATTTGTCAACCCACAAGTGTCACAGCAGAATGCAAGATAACACGTTCTGGAACTCAAGGTGCGTTGCATTCAAAAACATTTTTGTAAAATTTTATGTAATCATGCATTATGTAACCATAGATGTGAAAATTTAAACCTAACATTATTTATAATATTAACTTTGTAACTGAAAATAACTTAGGCTAGATGTAATTGACGCTTTATTTACGGATTGGGAAAGTTGCAGCCTTGCTGATGCAGGATCCCAGAGTTTGGACATCAAGTTCATTGAAAAGAATCGCGATCTACTTTCACGTAGGATCAACCATCAGTATCTAAATATTGTACATTCAGTTTATATCATCCATGTCCCAACCTCACAATATCATGTTTCTTAATTTATGAGTGCTTTTATTTATTTCCTCGTTTATGTTCTCCTCAATATCTCACATCAAATGCAACGATTTAATTAGGTTTGAGGATATCACTCCTTAAGTAAAGCTCCTAAAATTACACCAACAATAATCGTTGAAATGTTTAAACAAATACCAATTATTCCATTAATCAATATGGCGTCATAGTATTATTTTTCTTCCGTAATAACTTTACGTTGATCTAGCTGTATATCAATTAACTAAATATAAATTTAATGTCGCTGTTTAAAAATATTTTCACTGTCACCTAATAGGTATTTTCACCAATGTTAATCGAGTGATTACCGTCCTGAATTCAGAAATGTAACTGTTCCATTGATTTATTCCTCTCATTTGAAATGCATAAATTATGCGATATCGTGCCTACGGTCCATCATAATGATCACCTCATAAACTCTTCCTCCATATTGTGCTAGGGAACCCGACGTGCTCACCGTGCTCATAATACCACCGCTCAATTATCACCACGAGTCCGATCCTCATCAGTAGTAATTTTTTTACTGCAGATTGAGGGTAAAACAGTTTAATCAACGACCACCATAGTTGATGAACTGATGGTATAAAGCTACTTTTTATTACTTTAAACTGCGAATGGAAGAGGCGGTTTTTTGTACCTTCCTACGCGCCTGTGAATACTTCGCTCGCGGAGCATTTTAGTTGCCACCATTCACACGTCAGTCGGGTGTGAAACCACATTGCCTAATTGTCCACCTTCATTATAACATTAATTTAGAAGCTTGGTTTTTTGCTTTTCCTTTCTTCCCTGCCTCACTAAAACTTTCGTTTTACGACCATATTTTGGAAGGTGACTGTTGAGATCATCCGAGCCGTATGTTCGATATGTAAATGTAGAAAACTTAGACGAGGAGAAATTATGACTAATAGTCGGGAGAGTAACCTGGAGTAGCATTATAGGGTTTTGGATAAAGCTCTTGGCTTTCATTTACGCCAAACGAGACTTAACCTAAACATTTCTTCACTTCGCCCGCAAGAACACATAATCCGCGATCCATATTGATGGTTGGAACGACTACCAAATCGCGCCTCCCTCTTCCAAGAAAAAGTCCATCAGTGCATTCATATTTCCTTTCTGTAACCGCATATTAGATGAGTACGCTTAATTTTATTCCGGAAATATCATGAAGTTTTTCTTCAGCCTAATAAAATTTATGGAACACCTAAATATTTTCCAACAATTTCCATTTCATTTCAGAGTGTAAAGATCCAGCAAAAAAAGATACCATCTCGTTTGCAAGAACCAGCACCCACCGCGTAACAGATTGCGAGATCATCGCTGCCTTGATATTCATAATCCTCGCTTCTCTTGCGGTGAAGTGGATATTTTTTCCTACCCCGAAGAAGACAGACTTTCAGTGCCCCGTAGAAAACCCTGATTGTCCGATGATGGATACAACACTGGATTGTCCACCCGACGATTACGACTGCCCCGAGGAGCCCGAGTGTTCGGATTCCTATTCGTGGAATGACGACGGATGCACCATGGAAGCGTTGCAGGCGACAAACAGTAAGGCTAAGATCACTGTGAGTGCAACTAAGAGACGTACCGAGTTTGGCGGAGGGGATGCCTGGGTTGGCTCGGGGGGGAAACGCGATGACAGGGGTGAATTACTTGAGTGGTTAACGCAAGGCATAGCGCTAAGGGATAAACGACCTTTGACTGGCAGGAGCATATTCACGGTTGCGTGGGCGACGGTCAACAGGGACGAACCGGACGAGGGCGAGGAGAGCAAGGGCGAGGAGGGCGAGGCGGCTGATGCTGAAGAAGGGGAGGGAGAGAAGGGCGAGGCCGCGGATGTTGACGAAGAAGGGGAGGAGGAGGCGAAAGCCAAAGAGCGGGGAGAGGATTCGGAAGGGGAGGAGGGGGGAGCGGAAGAGGGTGGTGGAGAGCCGGAGGTGGGTGAAGAGGGAGAAGTAGAGGTGGTGGCACCAGGGGAACTGTCGGCGCAAGAGGGCCCCGGTGAGGAAGAAGCCGCGGGTGAGGGTGAAGCGGCTGAGGGGGGAGAGGGTGGAGGCGAAGGGGAGACGCCCGAGGAGGCGAAGGGGCTGGACGGGGAGAGTGGTGAGATGCCAGCAGAGGACGAGGATCCTTGCGCAGGTCTTTTAAGCGAACCAGAGGAAGATCCATGCGCAGGTCTTTTGGACAAACCAGATGAAGATCCATGCTCAGGTCTACTGGGCAAGGATGAGGAACATCCTTATTCAGGTCTCCTAGGCAAAGAAAAGGAAGACCCTTGCGCTAGTTTAAGGGCGGGAGTCCAGTCGACTAAAATAGACCCTTGCGCAGATCTTAGTTACGGGCCGCTGAAGTTGGATAAAGACCCATGTGCCGGTCAAAGGGGTAGGAGTAGATCACGCAGTCAGAAACGTGAAGACCCGTGTGCTAGTCAGAGTCGTAGGACGAGATCTCTCAGCCAGAGGCGCGAAGGCCCCAGGGCGAGTGAGGTAGACGGCCAGCGAATGGGCCAAAGTGGTCAGAGGGCGGCGGCCAGGAACGGGGAGGATGGAGCAAACGGCGGGAGAAAGTCATCTGATGCCCAAAAGGAGAAGGAACCCTGTTGCCAGGACCGGAAGCTACCGCCTCCTGAAGAAATGTGCCAAGAGGATCGTCGGAAGGATATATTAGGTACAAATGAAGACGTAACTGCTACCATAGCGATACGAAAAATCATAATTTTAACTGTCACAAAGAGGATCACTCAGTTTTGTCGATACAATGGCATCCTTTCGAGTTATATTTCGAACTTTCTTCTCCAAAAACCGCCTGGAGTTCTGAAAACCAAGGCTGGGTTAAGTCGTTCCTGAAAATTTTGGGATTAGTCAGTCAGTTGTTTTTCTTACGGATTTCATCGCCAGTAAGCGGTCATCACTCAAAGTTCATGCTTGGGAGATCGAATTCCTTACTGAATATTAATGACTGAAGACTTGAGGGTTTATTAAGATATGGTTCAGTGTTCCTTGCAATAAATTTACTACTATATTCAATATATAAGGTACCATAGTTGGGACTGAATAGAAATATAGGCGAACTTAGCTCATCTCATGTAATTTATTCTTCCAAGATTAGCCGTAAGTCCCATCCTGTCAAAACTGCATATCTATGTCATAATGTCCATATTCTTAAGCTGCATCATCTGAGAAAAATTGATAATAACTGCTGTGATGAGTGGTGCTTCTAGTAGCTTCTATTCATTCAGAATCGCCTGAATTAAAACTTTCTTGCGATGTTAATAGGTATTTAGGAAAAGAAATGGAAAACTATGAAAACCCCATGGATAATTTCCAGTCTCATATTTCTTTTTCACTATTGAATATTTTCTCATAGTTAAGCCCGAAACATTTCCATTATTTTTTTTCTACCAATAGTGAGAGCATAGTGTTCTTCCCTAGGATTGTTCACCGCTAGAAATGAATAATAGTTTTTGTGTGGATTTGTTTATAAACACTATTTTCATGAAATATTGTAATCGAAAAAGGCTAAGATAGCATCTCCGCGGAACTACTTCAAGGTTTAGCGAAATGTGAATGAGGGTTTTTTATGGGCTAATTGGTAGCATTTATGAGGGAAAAATTTGGTGAGAAGATTTCTTCGGATCAATGTTAGCTCCAATCTCAAGAAAAGGAGAGGCAGCCGTATGTGAGGACTATGGAGCAGTAATTTTGATTCGCAAACAGCTAATATTGTTATTAGGATCATCAACGAGAGAGCTGAGAGCAGGCGAACGATTACGTAGGGTTAGTCATTAGTTTGTATTTAGAAACGGTAGTCTCGCGTGATATCATAGCAGTATTGTGGTCATCAATCGAGGAGGATAGAGCACAATCGGGATATATTTATTTGTTTCGCATACTTAGAGAAGGGTATAGAAATAATCTACCGAGAAAGATATATTCATTTGATATAGCAAATTGAATAGAAGTATTGAATGCATTACAAAACATAGGAATAGATTGAAGGGATAGACAACTTATCCGTGCTTGGTACGTGTCAAACTGCAAAGGCGCGTCTAACGGATGGAGAGTCAGGATGGGGTGGAGTAAGACAGCGATGTCTATTATCCCTCGGGCTTTTCCGCGCATGCGTGGAGGAAATGGTAAAAGATACCTGAGGACAAAAATGAAAGTTGATGGTGAATCCATGAATCAGTTAGGCTCTTGGATGATCAATCTTTGGTTAGCCAGTCGGCTAAGGTGTTACAATCGTTGCTGAGCGCATTAGAAAGTCAATGAGATAGGTGTGTGGAATGAAGATCAATGACAACAAATAAAAAAGATTCTGAGGCCTTCGAGGAAGAGGAAGGTTATTTACATGTGAAAATTGGAGGGTAAAAACTAGATCTGGTTTACCTATCTTGGAAGTGTTCTGGATCAAAATGGTCAAAGTAGTCGGGACTTCAGAGTCAGGAGAAGAATTTCGTTAGTCAAAGAAGCTTGCCCGAGGACGAGAGATTTGAAGACGGGGACCGTGAGTAAGAATGTTGAGAAAATACTCAAGGAAACTTTGAAATTGAGTGTGGTTTTGTGTGGCGCGGAAACATGGTCGTGTAAGCCAAGTCATAGGCAGAGATTAGAGGCTTTTGAGACCTGGGTGTGGAGAAGAATGGGAAAAGTAAGATGCAAGGAAAAGAAAATTCGAAGTACGGCTGGGTATGGTGGGGAAGAGAGAGGATTGTTGGGGGAGGTCCAATGGAGGTAGGAAAGGTGGATGGGATGTTAAAAACTGTGATAGAGGGGAGAACTTTGGTCAGGGGAGGGTTTGGACCGAATTAAGGAAGTATGCAGCATTGAAAAAGGGTTCATTGTAGAGTGGGATGTTAGGTTTTCGTCTTGTCGGACGAGGCTAAGTAATATAGTGAATTTCAGTAGTAATAGATCCAAAACCTACCTCAAGCGGTAGACCCTCAGTATTTATTATCAATTGTTTGGTAATTATGTTCCATGAGACTTTAGTTCGATAATGATGAATTTCTTTATTTTAACTGGACAATATCGAGCCTATGGTTTGAGGGATACTACCATTGCTGTGATGTTGGTATGTGCAAATTTTATGATGAGCGGACTATATTTTTGTAAGAGATTAACAATATCAAAACGAAATTTTCATTTTTAATACCAATAATTTACCTATTTTTTTGTGAAAATTTAACATTAAAGCATAAACATATTATTCATGTTTGCTCTTTAGTGCCACGATAGTAGAATCTCACTATGACTTCTGGATTACATTGTACTCGGAGTGAATCCATCGTCCAAACACTCGTGTCTCTAGAGGGAAAATGCTAAACGCAAAAGCGCACTGAATTGGAGTTTAACGGTAAATTGATAATATAATATAATCGCTGAGATCATACATATAATATAATCACAGAGATGAAGAGGGACCTGATGTGGAGTAGGTTTCTGGATTGGGTTTTGTTTGGAGTCACAAAATGTTTATTTGATAGTTGTGTCCATCCAAAAACCTACCTTAACCGGTAGATTTCCTTATAATAATAAAATAATGTAATCGCTAAGAGAGGCTGAATCTATTTTGAAAGTATATGATAGCATTTGCAAGGAATTAACAACGGAAAACTTCACCAACCTAATTTCAATTAAAGATACTGCGTTCAGATAATACCGAATAATTTCCCAAATCTGTCACATTCTGTATCGTATGCCGAAAGGCAAATAGACCCTGAAAATGACTAACCTGTCCAACAGTAAACAGGCGCATTTGTAAATTATTATCCCTAATAAATACGCTCATAACTTTTATTGAAGCAGTCCAGCGGGAAACTAAAATAATTAGGCATACAGTGTACAGTGTGTGCTAAAGTGAAATAATTGGGCATACAGTGTGGGCATATACTGTATAGCGGGCTGCAAGGGCCTAATGAAATTCTAAGCTTCGAGTCGAAGAATACGGATATATTAATTAGTAGGTCCCTCTTAGTTGGCTACTTAAAATCAATGCGAGCTGATAAAAGCAGCTTTCATTTCCCCGACAGGACCCGCGATGTTATTTAAAACACGTCATTCATTTGCCATTTGAACTGCAAACAGTAACATATGTGCCAGTTCATAAGAAAAAAGACAAGTTAAAGGTACAAACCTTTACTGCACTTAAATGTGGCAGTCTTAAGAGTGAGCAATACCTTTCCTGCGGTAATAGATCCATAACATTCACTGTATATTAAAAAGAGAATTCAATATCAGAGAACATATTAAACAGGGAAATAATTATTTGTTGAATCCATCAATTTTACTGAAAACTTAGCTAGTAAGCGTTTGTTATCAAGGACTGTTTTTTAATCTTGGTTTTTTTCCACGTGATTTAGACACGAAAACCAGTTACGAACTAGAACGTGAAAGACTAGAAAAGGAACGGAGCAACACCTGGCGAAAACGAATGAAAACAACTGAAGATGGGCTCAAAGTACTCCGCGCACGGGTGCACGAGCTCGAAGACTTCGTTTCAGAAAATGTGAGCAAATTTTATAAAGTTCCATGTTCTCAGAAAAATATTGATCACTTAAAAGAGGTAATCTACGGCAGGATAATTAATTTAAAATGTAGACAGGATATACAAGTGTGTAAGATATATATGGAGAAAAAAAATATATATTCACACACATTAATACATATACATTCATATCTAAACAAACATATATATATATATATATATATATATATATATATATATATATATATATATATATATATATATGCGGGTCGCGGTGGTCTAGTGAGTAGAGCGTTGGACTACTGACCGGAGGGTCCCGGGTTCGATTCCCGGGGAAGGCACTCTGGGCACCTGCAGCTCCACCCAAGCTAGTTGATTTTTCGGGTACCAGATCTTCCTGGGAAACCATAACCGGCACAGGGAAAGGAACTGGCCCCCCTACCCTGATGTGTGAATATTCACACGCCGTATAGGGCTTGGTACATGGGTGAGCTCTACCATCACCTACTAAACTGACCTTCGGGTTGATTACTATGTTTATGGTTATATATATATATATATATATATATATATATATATATTCACACATAATTTCTTCGAAGTAACACGGAAGTGTTAAATAAAAAACTTGACAGCAACACACAATATGAGAACACATAAAAGGAACACTCGCACGTTATTTCTTGATAATTTCGACGGAATGTAGCTCCGTCTTCCTCGGAAGATTAGTTAGGACTGTTAGTCCTAACTGACGGGTACCAGATCTTCCTGGGAAACCATAGTCGGCACAGGGAAAGGAACTGGCCCGCATACCCTGATATGTGAATATTCGCACGCCGTCGGGCTTGGTACGTGGGTGAGCTCTACCATCACCTACTAAACCGTCCTTCGGGTTGATTACTGTGTTTATATATACATATATATATACATATATATACATATATATATACATATATATACATATATATATACATATATACATACATATATATATTTATGGCTTTCTCAAGGAGGAGGGAGTTTATGACGGGGACGTTGAGTAGGGAGGTTAAGAGGTTAAGACAAGACTTGTAAAAACTCTGGTATAAAGCGTAGCCATTTACGGCGCGGAAACGTGGTCACTGAAGCAGGAGGATAGACGTAGATTGGAGGCTTTTGAAATGTGGGTGTGGAGAAGAATGGAGAAGGTGAAATGGACCGAAAGGAAAACAAATGAGGAAGTACTAGAAATGGTGGGGGAGGAGAGAGGTTTATTGAGAGAAATCCTATGGAGGTAGGAAAAATGGATGAAAGGCATCAATGTATTGATCGGCAATAGTGGAATGTTGAAGAAGGTAATACAGGGGAGAATTTTGGGCAAGCGAGGAAAGGGCAGGAACAGGATAGGGATGTTGGACGGGATGAAGGGAGGAAATAAGTGCACAGAGATGAAGAGAGACCTGATGTAGAGTAGATTGCTGGATTGGGTCTTGTGTGGAGTTACAAAATATTTATTTGATAGCTGTGTCCATCCAAAAACCTACCTTAACAGGTAGATTACCTAATAAATATATATATATATATATATATATATATATATATATATATATATTGTGGGGGTGGACAACATTCCTGTAGAAATGTTGAAATGGTTAGGAAAAGGTGGGAAGAAGGCCATACTATATATGGGCTGATTCGTAGTATCTATGAGGAAGGAATCTGGCCGGAAGATTTTGTGAGATGGGTGTTAGTTCCTATTCCAAAAAAAGGCAAAGGCTACGTCATGTGAGGATTACAGAACAATAAGTTTGATATCCCACGCAGCTAAAGTTATTCTCAGGATCATCAACAAAAGGATAGAGAGTAAGGAAAATTATTACTTATTACTTAGGGGATGACCAGTTTGGGTTAAGGAAGGGGAGAGGTATGCGTGATGCCATTGCAGTAATGAGATCACTAGTCGAGAGGAATATAGAATAAAATTAGGACGTTTTTGCCTGTTTTGTAGATTTCGAAAAAGCGTTTGATAGAGTGAATTGGGAAAAATTAATGCGTGTATTGCAGAAAATAGGAATGGATTGGAGGGACAGGAGACTGATCCGCAACCTGTGCATGTCTCAGACTGCTCAGGTGCGAGTGGGGAACGGAGAGTCCGGATGGGCAGTGTTAGGAAGAGGTGTAAGGCAGGGTTGCCCATTGTCACCGGTACTGTTCAACGTATATGTAGAGGAAATGATTAAAGAGGCATGGGAAGAACTGGAGGTAGGAATGAAAGTCGGAGGGGAATTCGCAAAATCGGTTAGGTTTGCTGATGACCAAGCACTAGTTGCTCAGTCAGCCAAGGGGTTGCAAGCATTGCTGAGTGAATTGGAGGTTCAGTGCGATAAATATGGGATGAGAATCAATATTAATAAAACAAAGGTTATGCGATTTTCCAGAAAGAAAAAGGCTAAGCTAAATATTACAATAGGCGGGGAAAAAATAGAGCAGGTAGAACAGTTAACATATCTCGGAAGTGTTTTGGACCAATACGGTCAAAGTGGTAGGGACGTAAGGAGAAGAATTGCGCTATGCAAGGAGGCTTTCTCAAGGAGGAGGGAGTTGATGACGGGGACGTTGAGTAGAGATGTTAAGACAAGACTCGTAAAAACTTTGATATGGAGCGTAGCTATTTACGGCGCGGAAACGTGGTCGCTGAAGCAGGAGGATAGACGCAGATTGGAGGCTATTGAAATGTGGGTGTGGAGAAGGATGGAGAAGGTGAAATGGACCGAAAGGAAAACAAATGAGGAAGTACTGGAGATGGTGGTTGAGGAGAGGGGTTTGTTGAGAGAAATCCTATGGAGGTAGGAAAAATGGATGAAAGGCGTATTGAGCGGTAGTGGAATGCTGAAGAAGGTAATAGAGGGGAGAATGTTGGGCAAGCGAGGAAAGGGTAGGAACAGGGTAGGGATGTTGGACGGGATGAAGGGAGGAAAGAAGTTCACAGAGATGAAGAGGGATCTGATGTCGTTTAGGTTGCTGGTTTGGGTTTTGTTTGGAATTACAAAATATTTATTTGATAGTTGTGTCCACCCAAAAACCTACCTTAACCGGTAGATTACCTAATTAATTAATATATATATATATATATATATATATATATATATAAAATACACACACAGAGGCAATAAAAGTAAACATCATTCCACACATAATAATAATATAAGTTTCATGTCTCCAGCATGAGTATGTAGGGTGGAAACAGGCATCTTTTACGGAGATAAAAACAGAAGGACAATTCAGTTATTATATATTATTTAAATTTTCGGACTCTTTTAGCTCCTAACACTTAATATTCATTCTTCCTACCTTTTTGCAGTCCGATGAAAAATGGGACTCGCAAACGAGGAATTTGGATCAGATATCAAGAGCAAACCGACAACCATCTCTCGGCATGGACCGCTTTGGGGACTTCGCACCTGGGCGGCCAAGATCCACTGATCATTCCGGAATCAGGGGACCTCAGGATGCAAGTAATCCTTGTCCTATGCATGCGGACAGAGTAACAAATGGAGGACCTCAGATTAGACCGACTCGTTTTCCCAACGGCATGGGCATAGATATTGGGGAAAGATCAAGGTCGTTGAGTCCTCGTCCCGCAACTACCCAATATTTCCCTTCCGGTCGTCAAAATCAACGGTCAAGTACAATGCCGGACTTCAGAGGAATGAATCCCCCGCAGACGTACAGTCCCGAATTCCCAAGGGAATTTACGGGACAGCAACAGGACATTATGCCTGGCTTTAGTGCAGGGCCAATGAATGGGTTCGAAAGCGCCATGTTCAGGCAAAACGGAGGTGCAATGGATCCCCGCTTAACAGGTCAAAATGAAGGGTTAACGAATCCGTGCGATAAATTCAAGAAGCCCAACCCGTGCGACAAATTCAAGTCCAACTCAAATGCTGGTCCTAGGCTTCAAAGCAATGTGCTCGGTCAAAACGGGAGCCCAGCAGCTAACCCTCGCGATAATTTCATGTCCAACTCCACCATGGGCTCTAGACGTCAAAATGGAGGGTTCGGACAAAACGGAGGTCTAGCAGCCAATCCGTGCGGTAATTTCATGTCTAGCACCGCTATGGGTCCTGAACGTCAAAATGGAGGCTTCGGTCCAAATCGAGGCCAAACATCCAATCCGTGCGATAACCTTATGTCAAGCTCAAATCAAGGTCCTAGGCGTCAAAATGAAGGCTTCGGCCCAAATGGAGGTCCAGCATCTAATCCGCGCGATAATCTCATGTCAAGCTCAAATGGAGGACCTAGGCGTCAAAATGGTGGCTTAGGCGGGCGAATGAATCGTAGCGAGAACATATCTGGAGGAAGTGGTGGATCCAGGAACCAACGCCAGAGTACCCTGCCAGGTTTCATGAATGGGGCCGCAACTTCGCGTCAGAATGCTGTGCCCAACTTCAGCAATGGAATGGATTCACGTCAAAGAGCCGTGCCAAACTATTCCGCGGCAACCAGGAATTCACGCCAGAATGGAGCGTCAAATTTCCCCAGGACGTCCAATTTCCCAAGTGCGCGGCAGGATATTAATGGCGGCTTGGGCGCATTGAATGAAAGGGGCCAAGGAACACGGCAAAGCGCTATGCCCAGCGTAACCCAAGGACTTAGGAACCAACGTCCCAGCACCATGCCAAGTCAACCCTCAAACCCAAGGCCCTGCTTCCCAGGAATTGCATCGACTCGGGTACCAGGAACTACACCCGATTGCTTAAACTTCAAGCCTGACCAGAAATTTCAGAAGCTATGTCCGACGCTGTCATGCCAGGACGAACCTGAAGTACCAGATTCTGAACCTGAAACACCTGATTGCTGCCTGGGACCACGATCGAAACAACCACCAGGGCGGTACTGTTGCCTTTGCCATCATTTCCACCAGGGAGAGTGAAGAAAATGCAAACGCAGATTCGCTTCGAAACTTTCCGAATTCTGTAAATAAAGGCTGTGACATCAATAAAAAATAATAGTCCCAAAAAAATTCATGTTACCATTTGTTTTTCTTCTCGATTTCACTTTGCTCTTTTACTTTTTTTCAGAAACACAAGTTGAGCACCCAAAGGGCAAAGCCTATTTTTTTTCAAAATATCACGTGAACATAACAAACTTTAAAATAGTCATCATGGAGCTGCTATTTCAAGTTAATGCAATTTAATGAACATGGGCAACAAGCGTGTTTGAGCTATTGCAGCAAATTTATTAAATCCGTAGAAGTGACTTATTCTTTCTACACTTACGATGCCCATTTTTTGGAGCTAAAAGAAATTTAAATCCTTTTGAAAAAACACTTTTGTGGCTATTGAAAAAATGAAAAATTCACTTTTTAAAGTTAGCCGTATTAAACAGCGCCATTTTTAGAAATGGTATAATACAAGCGTACTAATATGCAAAACAGGTAAGATTTTTCTTTCGACGATTTTGACCTAATTATTGCCCATCTGATTACACTGCACGAACGATATTTCTTCGAACACATGACAAACTGGATGCGATTATTCCGATGCCTTTTGCTGTAACGTACTCAAAGCTACCATTTTCCAACGAGCCGTTTCCCATAAATAGATAAATTAAGAGCTGTAACATTGAGATTACATATATGGAATCTTTGGAATACATAAAATAAGTAAAATTTACATTTTAGGGCTGGTTATTTAATATAAAATGCTTTTCGAATCCCAACAGTAATACATTACGGGCACGTCAAAAGTTACTCCAATAGCTTTGTAAACACAATTTGGAAAATAACGAGAAATCACCACGTCGCTTCATTATTCCCGAGGTTAGCTCCTTATCAATTCTTTTCCTTATGAACTTTATAAAAACGAGTGTAACCGAACCCTCACGCGTAAAATATTACCGAAGTAAACCAGGATTCCGGACAGGGGCGACTTGAGGTGGTTGAGGGGCAAACAAATAAGGATCAACTCTGGAAAGTACGTAATATCACTTCGAGCACGTGGGAAAAGAGAGAATCTTGACGTGCGTATGTATAAATGCGAATAATGAGCTTAGATATTTTGGGAATCAGTTAAATAAAATCGCCTGAAGGCAGACCTATTGGGAAAGAATTCATATTCCTTTTAGGTTGGACCCCAAAAAGTCATACATGTATGTAATGGATCTATGAATGGTAATGGAGGAGCAGGGATTGGCGTTACCCTCGCCCACGGCCTCTCCTGGGCAAAACATGTACGGGGAAGACGTGGACAAGCTAACAAATAAATAGGATCTATTAGGAGAGTATTGGGTATATGTGATGAGAAGGTTAAGTATCAATGTTATCTTTCGCTGGCTAGACCTCAATCGGAATATCCTGCCAGTATATGGTACTCATTAAGTTGGACTGTTACCCAAAATGCGTAAAGAAGCTAAATTTGTAAAGTGTAGTCATGTTAAACTGGGTAGTGTATTGAAATTATCAGAAGAGCTATCACTCAAGAAGCGAAGGTTAAATTACAGATTAAACCGCCTGCATTGATTGGAAGGATGTCTCTCTGACAATGATACATAAATTGTATTAATATCCCCATCATACAACGGCAGGGGAGATTATGCCAATAAAATGAGAGAGATTGAGTGCAGAATAGATAGATTTAAGATGGTATTATGCCTACGAACGATAAGGGATCAGAATAAATTTGACTGACCGCAATTGGGGTAAAAGTTATGGATCAAAAGTAATCTGCTGTGTGATCACCCCCTTTCACACATCCTATCGAAGGTTTGCAAAGAACTATGAAAATAAAATAATAATGCTCAGTGAAGTGCCTGCGCGCGATGGCAATGAAGCCCATAGACAAAATATAAGTTCGCACGTGCCTGTTCAGGAC
This sequence comes from Hetaerina titia, assembly GCA_037158775.1. Taxonomy (NCBI): domain Eukaryota; kingdom Metazoa; phylum Arthropoda; class Insecta; order Odonata; family Calopterygidae; genus Hetaerina; species Hetaerina titia. The sequence goes on from CM073771.1 coordinate 14,353,230, forward strand.
TTTGAAAATGATGAAGCAGAAGACGTCGGTGAAGCCATGATGGGCGTTAGCAAAATGTAGAACGAAAACCTAATAGCTTCCTCGGATGCTTGGAACTCCATCGTTGGAAAGGTGATGAAAAAACTAGTGGAAAAAATTACTAGAAAACGGAAAGAAAAAGGAGAAACGAGAGGGGATTTCCTCTCCTCCAGTTGACCATACATGCATGTACAGGGTGTGTTCTAAAGGTAATGCAATTATTTTTTTATGTAATTTATTGAATAGATTTGCACAAACACTTAAAATTCTTCAAAGTACTGTCCTTGAGCCTCTATACATTTTTCCGGCGACTCTTTTCCATGACCGGTACGCGCCCTGGAAGGCGTCTTCGGGGACCTCTCGCAAGGTCTTCGCCACGGCTGATTGGATCTCTTCTATGGACCAAAAATGGGTTCTTTTCAGGACTGCCTTAATCTGAGGGAACAAAAAGAAGTCTGCTGGGGCGACGTCAGAACTATGGGGGGGTTGGGGCAGCGTTGGAAGTTGATGTTTGGCAAGTGACTCGCGGACTCTTAGCGCGTTGTGGCAAGGTACGTTGTCGTGATGGAGTTGCCAGGTAGCGGAGATGTCTTTTCTCGTTCTGATGACACTTTTTCGGAGTCTTTCCAGCACATCCACGTAGTAAGCAGCGTTAGCTGCCTGTCCTTGAGGAACAAACTCTTATGGACCACTCTAATACAGTCGAAAAAGACAAGAGCATTGTTTTCACTTCTGATTTGCGCATTCTTGTCTTTTTGGGCTTTGGGGAACCGGTCGGTGTGCCACTCAGAACTTTGGCGTTTTGTTTCTGGGTCGTATTAAAAAATTCAGGTTTCGTCACCAGTGACGACGTTGTCCAAATAATCAGGTTCATTTTCAATACGTTGCAAAAGTTCACTTGAAATTTCCGCTCGGTTGGTCTTTCGTGACACGGTCGGCGCACAGAGGTTTATAATAACTGACGACCTGCCGCTTTCACAGCTTCGAGATCACTAAAATTGAATTTTCAGCGTATCTTAGTGTTCCCCTAACCCACTCCAAGTGATTTGATCCCACTCCGACCGATAGGAGCGGCGCGGAAAATTCAAGTGCTTTACTTTTGGAACACACCCTGTATATGTGGCAAACAAGGAGATAAACCTCTATGCATACGGAGTCGTATGGAGACAATTTTATTTTGTAACTGAAGATGTTGCATGTGCAGTGAAACGAGTAGTACGCAATTATCATTCATGCAGCAGCTTTTATCAATTTTCCACGAGTATATTGAACTGTGGCAGTAGTACAAAATGCTGCACACAAAATTGGTCAACCAATGGGTAATGCCATGGGGAAATCCCTCGTCTAATTTGCCCGAGTTTTACAGGAAGAGTAGCCTGCCACTCAAGGTTTTGATGGATCCATGGACTGAGCACTGCTGCACTTATAAGCCTCATCTAACACAATCCCAAAGAAATACATAATCTAACACAATACAAAATAATCAACCGTTCTTCCACTCCACATACTCCCAACCTCTATCTATATATCTTCATCCTCATCTTTTCTTGCATCACATACTTAACATTCACCTTTCTTGCACACTCTGAATTCCATTGCCAGTCCACATTGCCTTGTATCCACTTTTCCTGCCTTCAAATTTCCCCCCAACAACCTTCCCTCTTCTCCTAACACGGCTTGCATTTCTCTTGTGCTCCTTTTTCCGTCTGTTTTATATTTTAGCCTATCCACACCCTCATCTCCAAATCCCCCAAGCGACTCCCTTCTCTTAGTGACACCTTCCTCGGAGTGCTTCGGCAAACTCCGGGTGTTTAGGACGGAATTCAGCGTTTTTTCCAAATTAAATTACAATTGCAACACAATGTTGCGAGTGCCACGCACAGCATTGCGTTGTTTCACCCGTTAACGTAGAGTTCCTCGTACCCCCATTGCAATTTTTTGTGACGAGTTTTCCGTCATGAATGATTCACGCAAATCACGTAGCATTGCTCCAAGATGTTGTGCACCAAGCAAATACCATTATCATTGGCCTATTCATTTCTCTCGCATAACTTCAGTATGTTCGTACCTTTTGTGCGGCATAATTGAAAAACACTGCATTATGGCGTAATCGATAAATATCCTGACTCACATTAAAATCTCAATTTTATTCCTATTCTCGGTTTTTCCCAGCCCCTTTCCAATTCCCGGCTGCTGGACACACCCTTATTCAGAAGTTTAAAGTGGACGAATGTGCGAAGAATGATTACCAGCAATGTAAAAAGGGCAAAGTTAGGGCATCGCTATCAAAAAACATAATTTTATTATTTTTAGTATCCTCCTAGTCACCGCTATGATGTGTGACAGGGGATGAATACACCCTAGACAAAATAATTCTCGAGCTAGAAAAAAATGGACTGAGGGATACGTGCGTAGAGACCAACTCTCCTTGAATGCGACACACGAATGGCAGAAGAAGTAGAGGAGAAATAACTGAGCCATTGAAAATGTGGGACTAATGGACAATGGAAAACATATGGACGGATCGAACTATTTACATAAAAGACGGCAGTTAATGGCAAACGTTAAAGCGAAGAAACATGAATACCTGAAGAGGCTAGTCGATCATGGAATGAAGAAAATAATGTATGTTTCCATTGTTCTTTCTTTGGGTAGTACTAGTTTCAACGCTTGGGCGTCATCATCAGGTACCTGATGATGTAGCCTAAGTGTTTAAACTAGTAGTACCCAAATAAAGAACAGTGGAAAAATACATTGTCATGGTGCGAAGAATGTCTGAAGAGGTTTATGGTCAAGCTAGACTTTGGATACTTAGCTCAGATGTAGAAAAAAACACTGAATGGGGACACTCGTAACTTCAGTAACGCCATCAGTTTATCTCTACATAACCGCAGAAATACGGAAGATGTTGCGAAGTCCTACGTCTCCTAAGTCTTCATTTCATGAACGTGAAGTTCCACAAAGCTGAGCCAGAAACCATCGAATACAGGCTAGCCGATATGGGAGAACTGCGTGAAAGTGATTATCCGTTCCAAGAGGTGATAAAATCGTAGGACTTCGCATCATCTTCCGTATTTCTGCGGTTATGTAGAGATAAACTGATGGCTGACCATGATGAGCGTTGAATTTTGTTCATTTTATTTCAACCCCACGATTGAGTCCGATCTATGATATCAAAAGGAGAAATTGATGAAGAAAATGAAATATTTTTACAAGAATAAATAAAATGAAATTAAGGAGAGAAAAGAGGATGAGAATATATGCCTGAACTGACTTTTTTTATCTTCGTGATGATTAAAATTGCAATAAATACAATAACAATAAAATAAAAATAAAATGACAATAAAATTGCTCAAGAAACAATATCAAATAAAATACAAATTTATTGCACAATATTAATCAACTCAATGTTCATAATATTAATGAATGCTCAATATTTATTAGCATTATTAATTTCAAAATCCAAGCACAGTCCTCTCGGAGTTTTTTCAACCTTACCATGTAGTTAACCCGAACTGAAGTTACGAGTGTCCCCATTCAGTGTTTTTTTTCTATATCTGACCTAAGTATCCAAAGCCTAGCTTGACCATAAACCTCTTCAGACATTCTTCGCACCATTTCCGAATGTATTTCGGTTCTACATCCACTTTCCTGCATTATCTCATGTGCATACGTAGTTGCTATCGTTTTCTCTCTTTCGTGGGGCGTTGCACTTCCCTGAAAAAGCTCGTCCACTCTCCCTGGGTTTGAAATCCCCCCACAACATCGCAGAACTCTTTTCCATACACTTCCCTTTTCCTGCGTTCAACTTATCATTCGAGTTTATGATTTAATTCTCAGCGTGTCAAAATCTATCTCCCTTTTTAAATAACCTCTTCACTTTCCTCCTGATCATCATCATTTCCATTATTCTGATTTTCGGCTTCCTTCAGACATAATATTACTTCTGTGTATTTTTACGATTCTTGATACACATTTATTAACACTTCCCTTTGATTTTTTCGCTGCTCTCACCCATTTTCCAGACTTGGAATTTGTCACACGAGATTCCTGGTTTAAGGATGACATTATTCAATTAAAGATAATTCACGAGAAAGGCTAGGCCTCAGGATCTTCTTAAGAAATATTATTAGCTCTAAGCCCATCCCCTCGCCCATTGGTTTCTCATACTTTCAAGAAAGAGCGAGCTTTTCTTTCCCCCCCCCCCTCATATGCAACGTTATAATTATAAAATCCTGAAAGTGAAGCTTACTGATATATTCAGGGTTAATGGACAGTATGAAGGTGAAAATACGGCGAATAGCCGTCAAACAATTCTCGAGTTTAATATGTGTATTGGAATGATTCGCAGGAAGTAGACAGTACATTAATTTTGAACAGTGAATGAATAAAGCATTCTTCTTCCGATGTTTCCCGCTTCCCTTTCATCGTCTAATCCTTAAGTTTCAATGTCCTATTCTAACAATTGAGATGAACTGGGTCTTCACTGACTGTCGCTGACTCGGCTGTTCAATAATTTCGTGTGATTAAGACTACAGAGGTTTCCGTGCAGGACGGAAATGTCGAACTTAGAACAGTACTTAGGGTAATAAATTGGAATAAAATTTTAATGCACATTGGCGAATAGCCAAATCATTAACATGATTATGGATAGAACTAATGAATTCAACTGGGAATAAATAATCCACATATTGAGTTCTCGGAGAGACAAGAAAACAATTAATACTTAAACAAAAGATAAGATCGTTGCGATACGTATTAAATGTGTACAAGCGAGAGGTGTGGAGATAGACGACAAAGACGGAGTGAAAACACCGATAATACCAGCATAAGAATTTATTTCATACGTTTTCATACCAAAGTCACTCAAAAGTAAAAATTATCATTCAGTAAGGTAGTGTTTCAACTATTTTCTGAATAATCACTAGGATAACTTAGTATAATTTTCAATGGGCCTATTCCAAACCTGTTTAAATCCATGAAATCTTATTACAGTTGTTCTAGAAATAAAAGACGAAATGTTTGGAAACAGGGAGGAGAGTCGAAAGCGGAAGCACGTATTTGGTCGTTTAGAGATGTAAAAGGATAGTCAGTGAGTTTGACATAATCGCCTCCGACAAACCCAGAAAGATGATGCAAACCTGGAAATAGGTCCCACTCAATTAAGAAGTAGGTAGTTGCAATGTACAGGGTTCGTCCGGAAAATAAGTGCATTGTCTTGTTTGGAAATAAGCTCTTTTGTTTTGGAAGAAGTCTTTTGTTTTGTCTTGTTTGGAAATAAGCTCATTGTCTTTTTTGACAAAAGGGGAGTCGTCCACTACGAATTTGTACCTGAACGACAAACTGTAAATGCTGCATTTTACGTCCAAGTGCTCGACAGGCTTCGAAAACGAGTCGCCCGCGTCCGGCCAGCGATCAAAAACATCTGGCGGCTGCATCACGGCAATGCGCCGTCTCACACCGCGCTTGTCGTGTCGGACTTCTTGGCCAAGCACTGCGTGGCAACGCTGCCGCACCCGCCCTACAGCCCGGACTTGGCACCACCGGACTTCTTTCTGTTCCCGAAGATAAAGAGGAGTTTGAAAGGAACGCGATACGGGACTTTGGACGCCGTCAAAGAGGCCGTGACGACGTGTCTTCGAGAGGTTCCCGATGATGCCTTCGCGGGAGCGTTCCAGGAATGGGAACGCCGCTGGAACAAGTGTATCGACTCACAAGGGTCCTATTTTGAGGAATATTAGCTTGAGATATGTAAAAGTGTAATAAATTTTTTTTCCTGAGCTCAGTACACTTATTTTCCGGACGAACCCTGTAGGCAATACTGCGTTGTTTTTGCAGGCTATGACAACAATCCATGCACAATTTTGATAATATCACAAAAAGCCAAATATTTCAATGTTTCCTCCTCATTATTACGCACTTGACGTCCGATGAAAGTGGTGTGCTCGTTACGACGTCTCATTTTTATCCTAAATCTATGTTTGTGTAAAATTTAAAGTAATATTAGAATGTTTATCAAGCCGATCAGTAATGACTGATTATTTCCGCTTCAATTAGGGCATTTGTAGCTCATGAATCTTTGGGTAATCCTTTGCATTATTTTCTAGAAATATTTCAGGAATATTTGTAAAAACAAAAACCCCAAGATCTAAAATCTGAAAGATCATATCACCTTCGTAATGAATTAAAAGTTTTGTTGGACTGCAGCGCTCCCCAGTACACTGCTTTCCTCTGCCCTTCAACTACTTCATGCTTCTTTAGGTTTCTTTTTTCAACAGTACATTCTTGTCGATCGTTCAGATTAAGAAAGCGCTTCCGTTTCTTCAAACGCCCACTGGGAGAATGTTTCAAAACCCTATTCCTCAGTCGCCCAATCGTTTCCCTTTCCACCGAAATTTCTCCTAAATCCTTCCTCATAGCACCCCAGTGATAAAATTTATGGTCCAAGTGTTCTTTGCACGGCCGTGAAAACGAAAGGAGCAGCAGAAAAAAAGACGATATAGTCTTAGGAATCGGCCTCTTTTTTCACTGACGAGTTGATAGCAAATAAATCTTCGTTCGACTCAAAAATAAAATAAATTTCAACCGCTGACACCGTTTTCCCTTCCTCATTCCGTCACTCGCTTACTATTTCCGTCCCACCTCTCTCCCCCAATCGAGAGCAGCGGTCCTCCTGCCCACTTCGCCCTTCCGACAATCCTCCTCCAGCTCCTTCCTCAAGCCTCGAGTCTCCAAACTCTACACACATGCGCTACCCAAAACATATGGCCGTCACCACTACCCTATCAATTTCATGGCCGAGGAAACTCTTTCAGGCGGCTCTAAGCCACGAGTAGTGAGGTTTTGGGTATCTGGCAAGACGGATTGGGAGTTTCGTAACACAATTCTTATTTTGAAATTGAGTGAAACGTTCCCGTTAGGCGAAGTACTTGCATTTCCCAAATTAATTGCCAGATTTCTTCTTCTCCCTTAGATTGAGGTCGAGTTTACTGCGCTTCCTTGGTGGTCGGTTTCTAAGTAAAACAATGCCAGGTCACGAAGCGCGTCGTTACTCCACGAAAGAATCTGATTCAACTGAAGAACATTTCTGAAGACGGACCTTTCCTTTCCTCCTCAAATTCGAAAACATTCCCGGGTGAAATAAAATTTTGATACCCACGCCATTCGAGCAAAGATCAAATTATGTTTTAAATAACTTTACCGTTAGTTTACTCACGGGAAAATATTCATTTAACTTTGGATCTATCTCGAATAGCTATTCTGCGGCACCTAGTGTAAATAAATGGGACAAGTAGAATTTAACTCCATATTGGTTTGTCATTACGCATGATTCACGCACAATGCGCTAAAACGCATAAAACGCGATAAAAAATCTCAGTAATTTAAAATACGTGGCAATTAAAACAATAAGAACCGTACCATTTGCACTTACATCACAACATTACATTATTATACAGTATGAACGCCTGTCTTTTTATCGAAAATACGTATCGTATTTTGTACAATTAATTGTATGAGGACAGGCGTTACATGGCTATTTTATCACCGTATTAGATCAGACATATTTGGAAAATTTAAGTGATGCCTAAATACACACCATATGAGCGCTATGACTTTATAATACTAGAACGAATACAAGTATTGAGAGATTTTTCTCATTGCAATTTTTACTGGGTAATCTACCGGTTAAGGTAGGCTTTGGCTATATCTAAGCTCCTTGGCCTAGTTTTTTTGCCACACAGTCCCCCTGTATGTTCCTTCCATCTCTCTTGGAGCTTTTCTCTTTAAACAATTGCCTTACTCGACGTATTTCTAACTGTATATACAGGTCTTCCTGTTGTACTTCCTGATAAGTTACTATACTAACCTTCTCGTATGGCACACCAATTTAACCCTTCCTCAGGAAACTTTCCATATCTTCGTACTGCATCTTCCACCATATTTCTTTTGATTTATATTTTTCCCGTATTAATTTATTATTTAACTCTTTGTACTTTCTTCACCCTAAATCTGCGTTTGAATTCTTCCATCTTCTCCTCTCCTCCATCTGTCCAATCATTTCATCCGTGATTCATGTTTTCCTTGTCCTTTTCTCATGAACAGTTACTATAGTTTCTTTTGCGGCTTTTGATATCCCTTGTTTGATACATTCCCATTTGTCCTCGAAAGTACTCATCTCTTTTCCCTCATTCACGATTTTCTCTACAGCCTGCTGATACTCCTTCCTTGCAAATACATTTAATGCTTCTACATTCCATTTCCTAACCCGCTGCCCCTACGTTATCTTTTTGAATCTGCCGCTACACTTCATAACAACTAAATTGTGATCATACATGTAGTCTGCATCCGCTCCCGGGAAGCTGTGCGAATTGATCACACTGTTCCTAAACCTGTGCCTAACCATAATATAATTTAACTGATACCTTTCTGAGTCACCTGGCATTTTCCATATATACATACGCCTTTTGTGGTGTCTAAACCATGTGTTGGTGAGATTAACCCCTCTCTCCAGCAGAATTCAATTGCTACCTCCCCGGTCTATTGCTATCGGTCATTCATCGTACTTAAACCGTATTCCTCCACCTTATCACCATCTCTTCCTTCGCCCACCATCGCAATCCAATCCCCTATCACTATCAAATGTTTGCCTAAAGGAACACACGCAACATGTCCTCTAACTGATCGTATATCCTATCGACTTCTTCCTCCTTATGATTGCTACGTGGCGTGTACATGTATAACTGAACAATGACCAATATTTTCGGTTCTGCTTTTATCTCTACTACTAATATTCTATCCGTTACTTGTTCTATGTATACTACGCTTCCTTCCTTTTTATTCAATATATTGCCAAGCCTCGTTGGCTCTCGTCCCCTCCGCTGTATAATACTCTAACCGTATATTACTATTACTCCAGCAATCCCCGCTATCCCGCCATCTCACCTCTCACAGAACAAAAGTATCTATATTTCCTACTCCCATCTCTCGCTTTATATTCTCTGAGTTTCCTGTCATCGACATTCCAAGATCTTATTATAGTTAATTTGGTCTTCTTCTTTTGTATATTCTATTCTGTTGCTGTTGGTTTTGCTAAGGGTTTCGTGAGATGACGACCGCGGAAGCCTTGCCTCTCTCGCTGTCGGGTAAGACACACGGCCGATAGGGCCGAGTCCCGTAGTTGCTAGGACTCATATTGCACTGAATGGTTGAGGCCTTAACTTTGTAGAATTCCATGTTTAACTTAAGAAATTAATATTATCTTTGCTTTCTACAGAAATTAATTTAACAAGTTTTTGGTGAAAAGCGTGCTTTGAGGATACATGGATGATCTGTCTGTACAAGTGGGCTTGCGAAAAATCGAAAATTTATGTTTTCCTTCCTTAATAGAAATAGTTAGATCCAGGAAATTCAATTTGTAACCCTCTTGGACCTCCATGGTGAATTTGATCCTTGAATTTAATGAATTGATGAGCTTTAGAAAATTTACCAATTGTCTCTTCGTACCTGTCCATAAACATAATACATCATCTACGTAACGGAACCAGTAGTGCACATTTTGAGCAGAGGATTTTCACTTTTGAAAAATTCCGTTTCTAGGCTGTTCAGAAAAATTTCAGCCAGTAGAGGTGATAGGGGGGAGCCCATAGCTAGACCTTTCAATTGTTGATATAGGTTTCCATTAAACAAGAAATAATTCTGATTTATGCACACTGTCATTAAAGATCAAAGTTCATTGCAAATAATTCCTGGTGTTTTAGCATTGTGTGGTACTTCCTTAGCTAGATTTCTGTAGAAAGCAAAGATAATATTAATTTCTTAAGTAGGACTCATATTCTCTATTCCTCAATAGTGTTTTTAACGAGACACCATCACTCAATGACCGCCCCACTGGGTTCAGACGCCTATGCAGCCGCCTCGATGAGGAAACGGCGCTGCGCGGACTACCTTTCGTCTGGCTCCTAACCTTCGACCTATCTGGCATAGGTTACCTACCAGGAGTAATTATCTTTACTCCCACCAGCACAGCTGGGGTCATCGGAACGCAAAAGAGCTTTTAACAGTCAATTATTTAGAAAATTTAGCATTGCTCCCAAAAAAATGGTTTTTGAATTGTCGACAGAGCAACAGGTCTCCCGAGCAGAAGAGGCATGGCTGGTTCTTTAAATGGCAAACAAACCCCACACATGAGACCTTAGAAATTAATAGATATTTTATGTTTCCATAGAGCATTCCATCGCATTTGACGACGGCGGTGATTTATTTGAACTGGACGAAGGAGATTTATCGCTTAAGAAGTAGTATTGAAGACCAATAAAAAATTTAGTGTGGGAGCGTAGCATTCACACTAATGATGGGAGAGTTGGTGTTTTAGGCAAGCGGATGAGAGCGGATTGGAGGTTTTTGAAATATGGGAGCGATGAAGAATGGAGAAGTTAAGTAGGGCAGAGATGAAGACAAAAGCTGAAGTTTTAAACAAGGTGCGAGAAGAAGGGAAGTCTTGAGGACAATTAGAAAAAGGTAAGGAAAGCGAAGGCAAGAAACATTGAAAGTTATGAGTAGGATGTTTAACGCCGCCATGGAAGGGAGAATTCTGGGGAAGAGGAATAGGGAAAATAAAAGATAGGCGTTTTAGGCAGCAGGTATAAGTTACGAAGAAATGAAAAAGAATATAAAAAGTATGTAAGGTGAGGTAGCAATTAGGAAGAAGAAGGATGGTATTGAAGTAGTAAGTATTGGATAGTGGTACTCGTATATAGGAAGAAGAAGGACGTAGCAGTAAGTGGTAAATAATGCATAGCAAAACAAAAGGAAGTGCTCGCGGTACGAAGAAGGCAACAGGCATTAGGAAATGTCGGGAAATCTATCTCATTAGATAAGTTGACTAAATTGAACGAAATTTGCGCAGGAAGATACTTTCATGGCTGGTGAGCTAACAACTTCACGCCCTAGTGGTGGCCTTCAGGGGAAGGCGTTAACGTAGAAGACAATTGAAGACGGAAAGTCTAACGACACCACACGCTCTTTGTCAGCGGTGGTACGCTCTTTTGTATCAATATGAACAAGTAAAAAAACATATCAATTAGAAATTGGTCCAATCTTTTCCGCACACGGATGCAAAATCATTTCATAAATCTCAACAGTCAACATTGCGAAACATCAGTGGGCGCACACACCATCGCTAAGATTTCATAATCGCGCGAAGTGTAAGGCTCTGCCCACGTGAGAACCCTTCACTAGGGAGGGGATGGATCCTCCCCCTCCTTAATCTACAACCCTCCCTTCCGCGTTTTAAGCTGGCCGTTTCCTCCCCCTCCCCCCGCCCGATAGAATGCCGCCCTCCCCCACTCTCCCACCTCACCCTCCAAGCCCTACTACACAGGCGCCCACGTACGGGGCTATTCTTGGCCCCACTCCCAACTGGGCCGCGGCGAGAGGGGGAGCCGAGGGCCCCCAAGGTCCTCAACCCGCATTTGCTCAATCCTCGCCTCCTCTAAAAAAAAGTAAGTCATCGTGATAATAAATAAATAAATAAAATAAGGCTCACCATTGCCCCCGCCTTGTGTTCAAGACAACCAATCCATCACCCTCTCATGACGCGCTACCTACCCACCCTTAATCTATGGCTAGGTCTTATTCAGCATTCGAAAATGCATTGCTCTCCGAAGTCAACAGTGTAAGAAAAGGAATACAGAAGAAGGGTGAGGTGAATGAAATAAGCGAAGGAAGACGTGAAAATGATGCAATGACGGCAGAGGTGCGAATAGGTGAACTGGACTTGCCAACACTCTTTAAGTTGGGCCCCACATCCCCTGTGCTGCGAAGATTTGTGCCATGTCTCAGAAATAATTTTGGGAAAAGTAATGGAACAAATTGCAATTGAAAAGTCGACATGGCCTGAAAACAACTTATAAGAATGGATGTGGCGGACAATTTTCCGAATATCTACGCGATAATATGTAGACGGAGCACGTTGAAAATTCACCAATCAAGTGTGTTTTTATACGCGGGCACAGGCACAAGCGTCCGCACGAACACCCACAATAAACAACCGTGGCCGAATAAGTGAGACTGTCGAGCACACTTCAAGCCTCCGTTTTTAATTCTGACGATTCGCGACCCCAACACAATCCCTGGGACAACCGCAAACCTCAGGTCTCCTTCCTCTTACCTCATGCTTCGCGCTCGAACACCCCAGAAACACGACGTTGCGGTCATGTGCAGGTGCATCTGTAGGCAGAGAAATGAGGTTATCGGTCGCGTTGGCCGCAAAGACAATTCCAGGACTAACTAATATCGATGGTGATGAGATTATTTAATGAATCAATCAGATATGAATATTTCGAGAGTAAAATAATATGTAGAAAATCAATTCATCATTTATAAACACCAAAAACCAGTCGCAAGGCTGAGTATAGCTTTCATTGTTTGATGTGATGTGATAAGAAAGTTTATGTGTTGGCCTGTGGAGTCTATATTAGCTTGTCGGTCTATCCCGCTCATTTTTCCAGGAACCCTGCCAATGTGGTGTGGGCTCTAAAGAATCTTCTCCATCATATTGCTATTCAAATTGCTCAGAGCAGGGGAATACTTCTACAGTTTAATACAGATTTATATCTCGGTGTTCCGAAAGCGCTTCCCAAAACATGTCTTAGAATAAGTCGGAAACACTTCCCTTTGTCATCATTCGTATCTCAGTTTAAATCCGGGACCTCCTTCCTTTGAATTTTATCTTGCAAAAATCTTAAACTTGCCAATAATATCTTCTCCGACGGGATTCTTGCGGTAAATTCTATTTATTTGCATATAGCACGCAACCCTTTTCTCTTGGAAACCATTATTTTAGTCTTTATGCCGATTCCCTGTTTTTCTATTATTGGCGATATTGCAACATATTTTTCATATCGCCTGTTAATAATTAATGGCCGTACGATAAGATCGCTGTAGACTTGACTTAAACAAAGGTAACCAAATATTACTGCCTTATGTAGCAGGTTTTGCTGGCTTAAAAGACCGTGGTGCCAGCGTGAAAAACATTTACATAGGTATGCTGGTAAAAAGTGGTGCTATATTTAATATAAAATGAAGGAATCCGTAATAAGTGAAATATTAGTGAGTACTAAGGTATTTTCGGTATCAAAAAATAAAGACAAGGTTCCCAGAGTGGATATCCTGGTTTACAATATATTAAAGCTCCAACCCCCACTGAATGTTTTTCCTGGGGGAAACACGAATGGAAAATATGTCGACAAGATAACATACAATTGATATTTTTTGGAAAAATGCTAAGCACACAAATATCACGAAGGTAGTGGTGCAATGTTATCTTTTGCTAGAGAGATCTCAATAAAAATGCCCTGCTATTTGGTGTAAGGGAACCCCACAAAGTCAGTTTAATTTCTTAATTAAGTCTTGGCAATCGACAAGGAGCTGGATTGATTAAATGATGTAGATGATAAACTTAAAGATGTCACCATTTTATTCGAAGAAGAAGATTGGGAATCGCACTCGCGGTCCAATGTTTAAATGTTATATTAAACCTCTTGCGTAAGTTAGAAGAAGTGTATTACTAATGACGTTCAAAAAATATCACTAACTCTGCCCTACAATGGCAAGAGAGATCATGAAATAAAATTAGTGATAAACTGTTGAACCGATTAGTTTTTAATGCCACTTTTTCCAGAAATTACAAGGATTCAGAATAAATGCCAATGCTAAATTACGTGATACACTGAGGGTGATTTCGATACTATAGGTGTAATAACTAAGAATATAGTTTTGGTAAACATGCTCGCTAGCAGACATAATCATTTTAATACTTATTTTGCTGTAACCCTTATCAACGGGCGGTTTTTAAGCGTAGAAACTGTACGTCATACATGTATAGCCAACCATTTCTAAATATTATTTCAAAATATATAACATCACAATTAGTCACTAACACTTTCGCACGGCGTCTCGCGCGGAGTTATCTTTTAATAGACGTCCCAGATGTAGCTCAGAGGGATATTATTTTGATGTGGATTCCAGCGATTAGAAAAAGCACAGCCGGAAATTCTTTCTTCTGTTTTCTATCCCTAACACCACCTACAAACCCATGCGCCCTTTTGAAACTCCTCTGGTCCATAACTAATGCGTCTTAAGTCTGTCCAAGAGCATCTCTGACTTTCATGAAGGTCTATAGTTTGTCCGCAAGTCACCACGAGGGCGCGTGGAATGTGTTTGCTAGGGTATCGTATCAATTGTTTGCTTTGGTTTTTAAATTTAAATACTCGGAAAGGTTGAATACGTCGTGCTGATATGATTTTTCCGACCTTTGAGGTCATGAAGTGCACAAGGGGAAAATAGTTTCTTACATCCGTCCGTCTGAAAGCATTTCTCCCTTGACTTCCAGCAGTGCCCACCGATGCGAAACAATTGCACTTCCGCACCCATTCTCGCCCGATATATTGCCTCAATCGTCTGATAACTTGTTTATCATAGCCCTATGGTAACACACTTGACGCCACTCTCCTCCCTTCCACTTCCCACCCAGGGAATACGGAAGGGTTTTGCGATCTCTGAAATACGTCTCGGATGAAGTCCGGAAGTTACGAGACCCGGTCGGGAGCGAGTAAATCTTAATCCGGGGAAAACCAAATTACCGTTTTTTTCTCGAACGACTCGGCTTCGAATTAATCAATTTCAGAGTCGCCGATTTGTCTGAATTTGAGGTTGGGGTTGGTTCGTTTTGTGTGTTTGTTTAAGCGACCCTGAGAAAAAAAGATTCAAAATCGCGTCACATTTAGTCAATCGCTGGTCAGGTCGTCGTAATTGTAAAATGTGTGGCTCTTCTCACACCACGGGTCAAATTCCTAGAGGCAATGTCCTACTGGAAGGGTCACTCCATAAATTAAAACAGAGAACCCTTACTGGAATGGCGGTAGAAGTGATGTTTGCACGAAATACTTAGACTCGAGGAGCGTGAGACTCCACGTCGGCTACTCAATAGTAACCTTTGCACAACGGACTTATCAGCAGAGTGGAATATTTCATAGTTTATGACAATCAGATATATTTACAAAATGGCACATTTAGAAGTTGTGAAAAACTGATAGCAAATTATTTACGCTCAATATTCCGAGACATTTATTTCTCAAATCACAAAATGTTGTTAGCAGCTACCCTGCAACGCAAAAAAGCCATTCTCTTCCCTGATTACAATTTTACCCCCATCAAATCGCTCTAGCGGGATGAGAGGCACTAAAATTCGGTATTTGAGGCATTGTAAAGAATTTTTAAGTGCCCTCTTCAGGTAATTACAGATAGTACGCCTAGAGAAAATCAGGAAAAAAATATTTAAATATATAGTCGTTTAAATGAAATGCCTGTCCATCTCCGATCAAACCAACATATCCAACGTTAAATAACCTAACATTTGCAATACCTAACCTTGTCTTCCCATTTTGTTTCCTTTTGCAAATGCTGTTTAGGGATTTGTAGGAAGGTAATGTTTTCTTATAAAACTATAACACCTTTTGTTATGTTTTGTTAAAAAGGACAAGGAAACCGTCGGTGTACTGTTTGATAGATTGTGACCATGCAAAACTTACATTAACCGATAGATTACCAATAAAAATAATAATACCCTATCGAAGGCCAACATCCCTACCAACATCACTACCTACCACACGAAAAAAGCGGCTTGCGGGGATGTAAATTAAATAAATATAAATTAATTAAATAGAAATACCAATATGTAATATTCATTCTGGGAATCGAATTCGAAATTTTTAGGAGGATTCAATAAACATTTTTCGCTTCCAACCAATAAATACATGTCTCGTGTTTACTTAATTGTTTATTTAATTATTTATGTTGCGTTAGTTCTAAAACGGGACTCCGACCTTTATATCGAACTTTGAAGATTGAATTAACAGTATAACAATTACCTACACCCAAGCCCTAAATGGAGGAAAAACCGGCAAGAATCGAAACCACGACCTCTGGATTGGCAGACGAGGACGTTACCCCGCCGCCACCGGGTCCGGGGCGGGGCAGAATGATTAAGAAGGGAACCTAATATTTCATGTTCAAGGACTGAATAATCTTATTTGTTACGTATTCTTATTAAAGAGCATATATTTCAGAGTTTAGAATGATACATATTTGGCGCGTACATTGATTTCGTATTTTTCCAAACGGACTGAGAACAGCATTAATATTACAATTTATTTGACAAATTTGGCTCCAGTCCCCATGATGTTACCCGAAATTGTTCCTCTCTTGTTTCTCACGATTTTAGGAATTCGCTTTTTTCAGTAAAATTAATTTTTATCGATGTTGTGGCGTTTCAATAAAGAGATATGGGTAATCATGTCTGCCAAACACGTAACGAGGGAATGGATGAGCACGCCTATAATATTACTGCGTCTAGAGAGGGCCGCCAGTTTTGCTCCGAGCGCCAAAATGGTAAAATAATTTTTGCAAACCGAATTTGTTCATTTAAGATAATTCCCATTTCACAAAAAAGTGAACAATTTTTTCAACCGGGCACCACTGGGGGGCGAGGGATTGCCGAAATCCATATTAAACTCATATTCGCAGATCCTAGTTGAGGGCCTAGAAGAAAGGGCCAGTAATCTGTTGTTGATTACATCTCCCCTCGGGATGAACATAATGACTTCATTGACCGATGTGTTTAAATAACCATCCAAATCGAACATGGCTGAGATGGAAATTCATATCTCTGAAAGACTATGCCTACATTGGTAACTACTGTGCAGCAAAAATTGTTCGTGTAGAAAAAAAAAACAGAAAAGTAAATTAACCCGGCAATCCCGCTGCAACATTCTTGAGAAGGCGCAGTAACACGACGTAAGAACCGACTTAGGGCAACACGCCCGCCCGCAGCCAGTCCCCCCTAAGGAATGGCTGTGTTTGCAATTGCTTTTGAAAGAAGTACACGGGTCAAGGTGGAGCTTGATAGGGGCGGGGACTAATCACTGCTATTATTCTAATCCATGCCTAACACGATACTAAATACCCTCAAACCACACGACAGCTGTACAAACTTTCCATCCCCCTTTGTTGCATCCAACTGCACCAATCTCTCTCCACCTCGCTTAGCAGACACCAACGCTCATTCCATTGGCATTTAATACGCCCTGCGCCCACCCATTTCCCGCCTTCTTTGGATGTCTCCCAACGACCTCCTCTTCCCGACCACATGCACTTCTTCGTTTGTTCTCATTTATTTTATGATTTTATTTTTTACATAATTTCTCCACCCCCCCCCCACTTCTCATTAGTCTCCAATCCACTGTTAACCACTTGTACCAACGGAGCGACCAAGATCCAAAGTCATTAAAAACTACCCTCTACATTATGAGTCATATCATAACTTATTACTAATGAATTGTAACGTCGGGTGCAAGAGTATGAAACAGGAAAAGTGGGTGAGAAAATGGAACGTCAAAGCATTGACCGGGACTGAAATAGATGAATATCACAGCAGGCCGTAGAGAAGGCAAGGAGTGACGGTAGGGAGACGGACATGATAGAAAACATGGGATAATATCAAGAAGGGAAATCGAAAGCCACAAACGAAACAGAAGGAACAATTAATGGGTAAAGGACAAGGAAACCATGGCATATTGTCGAGATGATAAAGAAAGTAAGGGAAAGGAAGAATGCACACACAAAAGGAAGTTTAAGGAGATAAAATAATGAACTGAGGCGGGAAATTGAAAGCGCGAAATGAATGCGGTAGAAGACACGGTGCGAGGATATGGAAAGTTTGCAGGGGAAATTGGTGCGCTGTGCAGAAAGGTGAAAGGAAGTAATCAAGTAAATATCTGCGAAGTACATTCAAGAGGAAAATTATTAATTGAACCAGGACAAGAAAATATGACGCAGATGAGATCCAGGCGTACTTGATGGCGAGATGAAAAGGGCTGACGCTTGCTGAATGAAGGCTGACGAAAGCTGAAGCCGATAAAGCATTGCATGCAATTTTGTTGTGGGTCCAAAAGAAGGGAAGTTGCGCCTCGCGTCGTGTGCAATAGGGTACACCGCGATTGCCCCCGTTAGACCTCAACGATCCTCCAGATCTTACCGCAGGCGGCAATTGTTGAATGCTTGCTTCCTTTGATATCGTCCAGCTGGCTATTACGTCGTAAACCACGCGAGCGGCTAAACGTTAACCAGCTATCTACACTACGACGGTACAACGTGGCCAGTGTTCTAGAATTAGAGGGAATCGATAGAGGGTGTTCCCATAGCCAATCATTTGGCCACCAAACGAGAATCGAATAACCCACCTACCGATTGACAAAGCTAAATAAAGCTACCGGCTAAGATGAATCCCAGCGCCTTTAATGAGGGTGCGCCTTGGATTCACAGGGTGAAGAGACTGCATTCGGTTCCGCTTCAACTTTACCCACGGAAGTTGTCTCCAGTGCATGCGATGCAACCGGCCATATATATTACTCAATATTCCCAATTATTTGCAAGAGACAACAACAGTTCCAGAGGAATCGACTAAGGCGTGTTGAGGAAGGAATTCAGTGAAGGGGCGTACACATTAATTGAAAAATTGTTTCTTTTCAATGCGGAGACACAAAAAAGAGTAATACAAGGTGCTATTACTGAAGCATTATGTGAACCTTTCACCTATTTTTCAAAAGATGAATGCTATTTGATATTTGAATATATCGCCTCCCATCGATTCCCAAATATTTCTTTGAATTTGCATAAAAACGGAACAGGAAGAAAGAAAGAGAGAGTTGGCTGATTTCAGTTTCTCATTAAGTTTACTGAGGATATCAGCCAATTCATTTCAGTCGAGAATACATACATACAGTGCATGTATGTGTGGGAGTCGAGTATGTGTACAGTGTGGGAGTCTAATTGCATTTACTGGCTGAGTGAAAGGTGCAGCCCCGTTCTGGAAAGAGTGGCTCATTTACGTAGTTGCATTAGCGTGAAATAGTCATGATATCTAACTCATAATCAGTGAGTGACGCCCTCACCGGTGAACGTGATCACTGCAAGCTAAAACCCTTTCTCTTACGATGGAAGTGAATTTGTTAAACACAATATTTGTGAATGAGTTTCATGATACGACATGACCTTCAGGCGTCGGAGGATTATTTAGTAAGGTGAACTTTTATATTTAGGCACGTTTTGAAAATAAATTTAGAGCAAATGTACTTTCAAAATAATTTTGTTAAGGAGACATTCAAAATGAGTCCACGTTTGCATCATCCTCGTTTCAATAAAATACTTCAAGATGCATAGAAAAAATTAATTGAACAATCATTTTTTTCAAACTTAAATAGATTCAATTTTAATTCTACCGAAGTGAGAGTTACCTCCATTCATATCTTGAAATGAGTCACTTAAACCGATTGATGTTGACATCGAATGAAAACTACTAACATATAATATAACACAAATTCAGAGATAGACTGAATTGTAAAATACAGCCTTTCATGGTTAAAAAATGCTTTCTTTATTACCAAAAGTCAAATATCTTGTTATCCTAATGTATACACGTATCAGTAAAAGACTGAAAAGCAAATTAGGATATCGTTCTCACTTTGGTAAGAAAAACAAAAGTTTCTCCATGATTATGGAAGTATAAAAAAGGTATTTCACAGAATTTCACATTAACATCTATGCCTTAATATCTTTAATGGCATAATTTACAATAAGTTTGAAAAATTTAAAGCCAATATGGAGTAGCTATCATAAAATGTTTGTGAGAGTTAAAAAATCTGCAACAAACTATAAAATACTCCATATATAAAAAAGATGACGTACCTAATTCATCTCTAAGAAAAACTATAAAATATTCAGGTTCGCATCTAAGTTTTAAATAATTGTTAAAGGCGGTAAAATAAAATGCAGAAAATGAAAATAAATTCACGCATGGAAAATATTTGGTTGAAAAAATTCATACGACTGAAATAGTCAGACACACAACTTAAAGTCAAAGTCAATCCTCGTTTCGCAAAGAGAGCATTAAATGTTACAAAGGGGTATAAAATTAGCCGTCATAACCACAGGCGAAAAGAACATCGGCCATTGTTGCGCAAGGTTTCCTTCCTATTCGGGTTATTTTGTCTTTCTCTCCAACAGTAGGGGTGCATTTCGTTTCTCTTTATTTGCTCACTTTGAAGCGCCGGCGCATTAGATTCGCCGTTTGATCTCTAGATGCTCACTTCGGTCGTGGGGGTGGAGCATTGGCTGCGGAAGCTGCTACGATACACGTTTGCTTGCTCCATGGTCGATCCATCGATAAATGCGTGCGTCTTACCCTTCGAGAATCCACATGCGGTGGTGAATGATAGGTCAACAACCATTAGAGTAATTGTTTTTCAATGGCATTCCGTACGGCTCCATTTTTGGGAAATTGAAATGGTGATGCACTCTTCTGTTCAAGGTCGTGACAGAGGGAACAAGGATTCCTAATGTCTCTCTATGTCCGGCAGTCGATTTCCCTTGATCTCACGTCGTGGCCACGGCGCTGACAATATTCCTTCCGTGCCAGAGTTCAAAATTATGATTATTTTTCATTTATCTAACAGTGTAAGTGGTGCATACCATAATCCTCATGCTTGCGGTGACTACCAAATAGGCTAACAAATGTTTCTGTTCGTTCAAAATCACTTTCTATTCCTTGATGCAAGTAAACGTGCAGACCAATTGCACTGTTTCACAGGGCTTCGAATTTACCCTAAGGGAGAACTCTATTTCATGTATGCACAAACACTGCATTAAACATGCACAATTAAGGTTAGAAAAGAGTGCAAAAATATTGCAGGGTCATCGGCAAGTTCACAACGATATTTAAGACTGAAAATGGAATTTCTCCACTGATCACGATAGCATAATGGCTATGGCAAGCCTTCAGAGATATATTTTCATGAAACATTTCGAATTAATTGGTTTCAAAAGTTAATATTACTTACAATATATGTCAAGATATATATACAGGTACACTAAAGAAATTTTTCAGAATTGAACAATTCAGAATAGAGAATTCAGAGGACAGAATTCAGTAATAGCGTTGAAATTACTCAATTCCGGTCTTCACCTAATCACAGAATATAGATTACCAAAGAATGGCTTTACAAATAAAATTTAATAGATTGCACCGTCCATTGGCGCATACCCTAGTTACTGCAATATTTTTAAGCTTGAATTAACTCGGCAATAAGTTGGATATCCAACACAACTAAAAACGCTTTCCAATGCCTCGTACTTCCTTCCTCCCTGCATTCCAACCACCATGCTTACCCTTATCCGCCCCCTTTCTCACTTGCCCAACGTTCTCCCCTCTTCCACTGTCCTCAGAATTCCATTGCCAATCAAAATGCCATCCATCCACTTTTCTCGACTCCTCGAGATTTCTCCCAATAGCCATCTCTCCCATCGTTCAAACTGTCCGCTACTAACCGCCTGACATTTCTTTCATTTCCGTCCGGCAGTGCACTTTTACCATTTTCACCACTTCTACATCTCAATTGTCTCTAATCAACGTCTGTCAATTTGCCTTAAGGAACAAGTACAAAATTATCCTCCCTATCACTGAACTTATCTCCAGAACTTTTCTTAAGATTCCCGTCAACAATGCACTCCTCCTTTAAAAACATCCGTCAAATACATTATTATTAAGTAATCTACCGGTTAAGGTTGATTTTGCATGGACACAACTACCAAATAATTATCTTGTTTCTCCTAACAAAACATAACCCAACATCCTACTACACTACTAGAAAGTCCCACTTCATCCCCGTATACTGCCTTCCTCCCTTCATCCCGTCCAATATCCCTATCCCCCATTCCTCCCCTTTCCTCGTTTGCCTAACCTTCTCCCCTCTATCACAGTCTTCAACATCCCACTGTCGATCCATACGCCCTTCATCCATTTTTCCTGCCTCCATAGGATTTCTCCCAAAAATCTCTCTCCTCACCCACCATCTCCAGTACTTCCTCATTTGTTTTCCTTTCGGTCCATTTCACCTTCTCCATCCTTCTCCACACCCACGTTTCAAAAGCCTCCAATCTACGTCTATCCGCCTGCTTCAGTGACCACGTTTCTGCGCCGTACATAACTACGTCCCATATCAAAGTGTTTACGAGTCTTTCCTTAACCTCACTACTCAACGCCCCCGTCATCAACTCCCTCCTCCTTGAGAAAGCCTCCTTGCCTGGCATTGCAATTCTTCTCCTTACGTCCCTACTACTTTGACCGTGTTGCTCCGAAACACTTCCGAGATATACCAATACAATTACAAATGACAGAAAATGTAACAATTCATTTTTTAAACGTTTTTCAATTGATAATAATTAAAAAATCCTCATAAATACTTCATGCAAATATATGTATTTCAACTTTAGTAAAAAAGCTGGGTTACTACACACACACTGACTCATGCTTTGAATAGGCACTGAAGGTCTATGATTTAAATATTATCCCGTAATATATTGCCAAATAGAGTGATCGGACAGTATTAATTGGACTTGGAGAAGCCTAAATTCACTTCATTGTCACCAATACTGCTGGTGCTATAATTAAAAACTATAACTTTGTTATTTCCCAGCATTATTCTTAGACGCGAGTTACCACGTCCAGCACCATCAGATACGTTTCACGTCGAAACTCGGATCGTATCTAACTAAAATGTGACATTATCTGTCAGGCACGTGACTCCATCCGCACCTCGGCCTTGTCTCCTCCCGTTCGTCGGCCGTGCATGCCTGATGAGGATACACCCCCCTGCCACACACCTTCGCAGGGTGTTATGAAGACGTAGAAAATATCGAGTATTCACAAAGTTATAGATTTTCATTATGAAGTGAATAGATTCCATGCGCCTGAATCCACCAATGATTGAATTTCCCTTGAATTACGCACGGCACCTTTCCCGTCACGAGAGAGCCTAAATACGCACGCTCTGTCCACTTATTTCCCCGATTTAGGAATTGCGAGGGCGACGGAGTCTCCCAGACTAACCACCGCTCAACGCGGCCCGCCCTCTCTCCCCGCCGCCGGAACCCTCCTCCTGAGCAGATCCACATAACCCCGTCCACAACTCGTCTCGCACCTCGGCCTTGTCTCCTCCCGTGCGCTATTGTGGGCGACCTCTCCTCCTCCCACCCTCCCCGTCCCGCCGCGCAGACCCCCTCTCGCCCCGCCCCTCCCTCCCAGAAACCAGCAGGCTAGACCAGAAAGAGGAGGGGGTGGGAAGGGGAGAAAGATTCTCGAAGTACCCCTTCTGTCTTTGGAAGCCTCCCTCATTTTCCACACCAAAACAAGAGGAACCCGCTTTCTTACATACGGGATGGACCGGGGGGAGGGGGTGGAAAGGGGGGAGGGAGGGAGGAGTGGGATGGGGCCGCCACTCTCGCAGGACGGTCTTCCTTTTTTTAAAAGCTCCTCGTCCTCCGCAAGTGGACGTCCCCACCGAAGAGCGCGCGACGCGACCCCCGTCCTCCCTCCCCCAATGGCACACTCCTCTCCTGATGCGAAACATTCTTTGTCCAAAAATCGCTCATCAAAAAATGAAACAATTATCGGGGTGGTTGTGTTTCATCGATATATCGATGTGACGGCGTGTTTTCGGATATATGGAACTTTTGGTCACATCTATCAGCAGTCCAACGCTCTACCCACTGGACCACCGCGACCCACATAATATATATATATATATAAATGTGTTTGTTGTGTGTGTGTTCCTTTCCCATTTCCGTATCTCTATTTCTATGTTAATGAATATATTCTTATATATATATATATATATATATATATATATATATAACACTTGGACATCACAATAGAAAATATATATATATATACATATAGAAAACATGTAAAAGGACACATTCAGAAAATACATTTCAGAAAGTTTAAGCTTTCGGCCTTCTCTGAGACCTTCTTCGGATCAGACATATATTATATAAACATATGTGTGTATATATATATATATATACACACACAAAAAATATATATATATTTATATAAACATACCATAAACACAGTAATCAACCCGAAGGTCTGTTTGGTAGGTGATGGTAGAGTTCACCCATTACTAAGCCCGACGGGGTGTGAAATTCACACATCAGGGTAGAGGGGCCAGTTCCTTTCCCATATATATAAACAAGGAATATACATGAGAGATCGTCTTCAATTGTGACCGAATTCAAGTCTTATATGCCACCGTCCTACTCTTCATTGAAATGAATTCAATTATTTCGATGGCATCATTCGAATTGATGAATCTTGTTTGGAAGTCACCTTTTATCCAACGTCGAGCGTTAAATACACTATTAATAAGTCATAATATTCCCCAAGACGTAAGTTGGTTTCAGCGTTGATACCACCTCAACTACGTTGACAATAGCTTTGAACTTATCTCCACGATCCCCATCACAAATAGAAACGATCTTCCACACGTTTCAATTAAAAGTCTATCGGACAACGAGTGAACTCGGATGTTCATAATCGCAGTATTGTCGATAAATCTTCTTATCGCACGGATACTCTCTTTCCATCTCCCGCCCCCCCGCCTTCTGGTCCCATCTCTTCTACCTCACTCCGGCAACTCACATCTCCCCCCCCACCTACCCCCCCTCTTCCCTCTCCCCCACCGCCCCTATTCCCTTCCCCGCTCAACAAACGAAGGGATGTGACGCCGCCCACCAAGTTCCCCGAGGGGAGGAGGACCGCCGCGGGAGAGGGAGTGGGGTATAGCCGGTGCCCGGAGGCGGACCGCCGGGCGAGGCGGATGAGGATAGCGGCGCTCTGCTTCTGAGTCGCGCGTGCCCGTGAGCAGCGGGATCGGATGGTGGAGTGCGCCGCGGGAAGAGGGCCCGAATGACACGCGGCCCCACGGCTCCCCTGGGCGCTCGAGGGCCGAAGGAGAGGCGCGAAGGCGGGAGGACGTCTTGAGGCGGAGTGGGAGAGAGGGAGAGGGAGATGAGTTCCAACGCCATCCGGGCCATAAGACGGAAGAAGTCCACGCTCTCGGAGGTGCGGGTGGCCGTGGTCGGCGGTCCGTCTGTCGGCAAGAGCGGTGAGTAGGGCGAGGGTGGGCGTCTCCGCTTCTTCCGGTTGCTTTTCATCGCCTCTCCTACGGCGGTCGGTCGGCAGTAACGCATCTCCCCCAACCCGACCAGAACACATCTCCTGTGAAGCAGTGCTTAGTAACCCGCTTCCCTCCACCGCTCCTGCCGTTTTCTCTCAATTGAATAATAATTTTGAAATATCGCATTATAGTTCTTTTTTTGTTTTGTGCCAAAATAATGAAAAAACAATTTAAATCATCGCTAACTTTAATTTTAAAATGCGTGGAATGCATGCTTCTAAATCAGTAAAAGTTCTATACTTCCTGCAATTTTCCTAGTGCGGTTTACGAGCTCGAAAAATCATCATCCATGTCCGTTCATAGACAACGTTTTTGGATCATTGGTGGAAATGTGCGCTAGCGTGAATGCATGAATTGGGTATCCTGGGGTCGAATCGGCATTGCTGAATTTGCCACTTGAAATGTCGGAAAGGAAACTTAAATTAATTCTAAATTACAACCATCGTTATATCCAACGAGTGGAATCGAAGGATTGTGGCGGGGTCGCGGTGTATTATTAGGGGCATTAAGTCGCGGACCTTAGCATGAAAGTGCAGGCGAGGACCATGAAATTCGTCACTGAAAAGTAAGGAGGCAGTTATTTTTTTGGTCACAACGATTGTGGGTTACCTAAAATTGGTTTTCTAGTGAAATCGAAGTATGCGAGGGAAAAATCTTTGAACCTGTCAGAACTGAGTCTTTTTCGACTACTTCATCCAAATAGTCTGATCTGCCGACAGAGATTGTGCCCAACGATCCTCTCCGGAATACTAGTCTACTTGAGTGTCCTATTGCTACCTAAAAAGTCTTGGCTTCGCCCGGCCATCTCTACGTGTGTTTGGAGAGATCCCACTTCATACAGTAACTCCGCCGAACTTACTTCATTTTCGTAAATATATCCCACAAATTTGCTTTGCTTTCATCAATCTCTGAATGGCTGAAATATCAATTCTTACATCGAAAAACTATCCGTAGTGATTCACTAAGCAACGCCTACCGATGTTCTCTTATTTTTGAAACTGAACGTGCATGTACCTGTGTTTATACATTTGCGCTTTTAAAAAGAAAAATATATTTGGATTGACAATTTAAAGAATACTCAAGTGATTTTTGTTGCTAGAACTTATTACTCTGCCCTTTTTCACCAAGTATTAAAACCCAGACATTATATTTTTTGAAATGTAAAATCCCCCATAAAAAGCGGAATCGAAAAGTGTCAGCAAAAAAAATGTGCGAATGAGAGAAGGATAAATAAGGAGAATCAAAGGCGTATAGGAATGGCGGAATGATGATTGCTGGTAAGCAAAGGAGGATGCAAAAAAAATGAATGCTGGTTTTAATGGAGGCAAAAATGGCAGCGTTAAAAGATGCACTCCCCCACGTGACTGAATGGAGGAAAAACTTGGGAATACCAATAAATGTCGACTAACCGCGGTGTGCATGGGGCACTCGAGGAGTCTTGGTGGTAAAAATAGGAGGGATGGGGTAAGAAATGAGCGAGTCATGAAAGGATGTGAAATGAACGCACCGAAGTGAGACGAGCATGCAATAAATGCGCGACGCCGTTTTGGACAAATTGAGAGAAGGGATGAGAGTCTCAATCACCAATGAGATGCATTAAAGAAGAGTGATTGTTAAGGAAGAGGAAGGGGTAGAGGGAAAATGTCATGGGCGAAAATCGTCGAGGAGACTCTCAGGAATGAAAAATGGAGACCCAGAAGGAAGAGAGCAAATTGGAAACAATTCAAGGAAAAATGTGTGTGGAGGAAATTGGTAAGCTTACTGTAATTATACTGACAATTTTTTTCTTCTCCCACTCCTCCAAAATTAAACGGCGCAAAGCCATCAATCTGCGAATGCACGCAGAATACTAGGGCGTACCTCGTACAACGGACGAGGCGCATAGGCCGTCCGTCATTACGTGGTCTGTACACTAAATGTGCGAACTTGTGCAATCTGGCGACCATGCCGCGGACTATAGCCACGCCCAATAGCGGTGCTAGTTGCTTGAGACCCAATGAGCCGTCTGTGCTTGGCGGATCGTCGAGCTATGCGTATGGTGAAGAGATATGTTAGTTTCTGTTGTCCTTGTTTTTACTGTTGGTCGAAAATGGAAATTGAAGAAATCATGAAGCAACGAATAAACATCAAAGCTTTTTGGTGAAGTGGGCCAAAAAGTTATCAAGAAATCACTGAGATATTGACAGATGTTTACGGTGATAATGCTCTGAAGAAAACATCCGTGTTCAAGTGGATTAAATCAAACCAAAAAATCAAGAGAAAGTCGATCGAAATTCAAAGTCATGCTACTGGTTTTCTTTGATGTCGAAGGTGCTGTTCATCATGAATTTCTTCCTGAAGGACAAACAGTAAATGCTGGGTTCTCAGTCGTTTGAGAGATCGTGTGTTGAAGGAAACCAAATTGGACTCAAGGCGATGGAAGGATCCTTCATCATGACAATGCACCTGCACATTCAGCATTGATTGCTCGCCAATTTCTGGAAAAAAAGTCAAACATCATCCTTGATCATCCTCCTTATTCACCAGATCTCGCCCCCGTGACATTTTCTATTCCCAAAATACAAAAATGTGATGAGGGGACATGATTGGGAAGATGTGGACGCAATAAAGCAAGAAACGAGGAGAAAACTAAAAAGCCTTAAATGCCTAGGATTTCCAAGTGTGCTTTAAACAGTGGAATAGAAGAAGATGGAATAAGTGCATAGCCTACGAAAGGAGAGTACTTTGAACAGGGGACAAAATCGATGTGGACCAAAATTTGCACAATTAAGTTTTTATGGTCCCATTTCGCGTATTTATTGGACAGATCTCGTGTTTACTCCCCCTCTTGCCAGGGAGCGATCTCCCGGCCATCGTCGTCGCACCGCAGCGCAAAATCCACGCCCGCCCTCCCGCCGCTCTTGCCAGCGATCCCAGCCGTCGTCTCCCCGTAGTGCGTGGCACCCGGACAGTCAGCTTCAACCCTGAGCGGGAATCAGGTCAGAAATTTGTCGGATCCAACGTGAGCCAGGCTGAGTTGATACCTGCTTCGCTTCCGGAAGACTGCGGCGTCGTAAACCGAGCCTTTCGTGTCGCTGGCGGCGACGTGAGCGGGCGGAACAAAGGAATGTAGCATCCCCCGCGCGAATTCGTAACGGCGAGGGAATAGTGCCCACGAGAGTGACGCGTAGATTTTGGGAGACGATGAGAGTCCCAGCAAGAACGACAACCCACCAATGGAGCGGGCGTTACGCTTTGAGCGACGTTATTCGAGTGCGCGAGCGTGCCACGGATTCCGTTTCGCAGATTAGGTCGCACGCTCGGAATCGACGCTATTCTTCCCAAGCACCGAAATGGGGAAGGAACCGCCGCGACCGTAATTAAGTCCGACGCCAATCGTGTAAATTTAAAAACCAAAGCAAGCGTTGAAACACGTGTTGATTTCCAGCGAAATCTAATCCCACACCTTGGGATCAAAGCAAACGGGAGAGACACACTCGCCAACCCCGCACTTCCGATGCTAGTCGTGTGCTGCGGAACTATACTAGAGCTGTACTCAGATAACAGCCATTAGCGATCTACCATCGGGGGTTTACCGGGTACCACGCAAAGGAAATGTCGTTTGTAGGTGACGAACCCACACGAAGTGCCATTAATCCCTCGCCTGACTCAACGCATTCGTGCAGAGTGTACGGGTTGTGTGTTTGGAAGCGGCAGCTGTCCCCGGCGAGGAAGTAATTTCGCGAAAACCCTACAGGACTCGAGGATGTTTTGTATCCAAGAGTGTTTCAATTTGGCCCCCGGCGTGGGATTGATTTCCCTTCACACGACTAAGGGCCTATTATTGACGTCTCATTTACGGCGTCACAAGAAAAACCGTTATAAAGAACCGCTCGCTAATAGGCAGTTAGTGCGTTCGATAAAAAATGCTCGCGTCTGGTGAGAAAATAACTTTCCGTCAACCACCACAGTGCGTTCCATTGTGGAGTGCTTCGTGTCATTGCGGTGTGCTCCGAGGCGTTCTTTAGTCTTTTCGTGGCTTAGCATAAATAAGGCCGTATGTGCTCGCCAAGCTTCCATTAGCATGCATCATTCGTGCATACGAAGCTAACGCATTCAAAGCCAATGTACATACTACACCAAGGACTCGCACGGATTCTTTGTGAGTGCATCAATCGTTGTGTGAAAGAATTCTGACCCGATACGACAACCCTGACTCAAATCATAACTTAGGAAAAGAATCAATTTCTCCGCCAGGATTTTTGTTTCCCCACCCCGAGTAGGTCGGGCGAAATGGTCGATCGATTACAACGAAACCGGAAGAAATTCTAACCGGCTTGCTGGGTCGTATGAAAGGCTTTAGGGTGTCTTCTCGGGCTTCCATCGCTCCGTCCGTACATCAAACCTGCTAAATGTGCAACCCTAGGCTTAAAGGGAATGAAACACAACCCATGCCCATCCACGCCCGTCCAAGGTCTCCAGACTTCTCTTGCTCGTCCTTAGTGAGATGGCAACGTGCATCAACCGTCGAAAACAGCTTCCCTCAATTTAATCCACATGCTCCAATTGCTTACCTAGAAGAATTACAACTGAAAACTCGGCGATCAGTAAGCGAGGCGTGCTCAATAAATGACTACCGTTGCTTTTTGTATTTAATAAATCAGGTCAATGCATAGAAAAAACCAAGAGTTCCATGCCACGATGAAATGCAAATTTCAAAGCGCCGATCAACTTTCTTGGTTTATCCCGCAAAGTGTGCCAGAAATAGCCGTGTGGTACCTAAGAAATACTCATCACAGAAAACAGCATTCAAATGGATCCTAAGAAAAATAGCAGAGATCAGAAACACCAATGGATTCGCTTGTACCTCATTGCCAAGTACCCATCAGTTTATTTTTCTGGATAATGTTTTACTGTAGTTCACCATTACTCAATGAAATGCATTAAGCTCACGAGGAACTACTATAATGGATGCCAATGAGGCCTAAAAACATCATGGAAAACTACAAACCAAAGTGTACGTCAATAAATTTCGGTACCTAAAGAGGATAATATCATCTTTCATAGAGTAACAACTTTTTTCGAGTCTCTGTTTTTCGCTTCTTTGTTTATTGCTAGATATTAATTATGGTCGATGCGGGAAGGAACTAAATGAATTGAAGTCATTGTTACTTCAATTGCACTAGAACGCTTTCTGCCAAGACGCACAAGATGTTTCTCCAAAAAATGGCATGCCCATTTCAATAGTGAGTCGAAAGAACTTGTCTTGTGAATGTAACTCGGGCCGCGGGATTTAGCCAACGTTTTACCAGCAATGAGGGATAACCGAACGACAACATGGTGGGCGAAGAACTAGAAAAGAGCGCTCATGAAAACGGGCCCACCCCGACGTCGCCGCGTGGGAAGAGCGGCCCCTGTGCTCCACTAATCATTTCGCCATCAACGTGGGTCGTGAGGGGGTGTGAAGCTATTAAAGCGCCGGAAGTGTCGGGTGGGCAGGCGGAATGGAGGTATCAGCATAATCTGCGTCTCCTGGGCTGCGGCGGACGCCGCGTCGGTGACAGATTGCGGGCCGCCGAGGTGCTTATAAAATATTTCTTTGAGGAAGGGCGCGATATTCGGCAGGAAAGACAGGTTTCGGTGATTTTTACACGGCTCTCTTCTTCCCCCGGGTCCAAAATTAATTTCTTGAAACGTTTCCCTAGACTTCAAATGGAACCGCTCTTTTTCTTTTGTGAAGTTCACTTGCTGCGAAAGGGAGTTTGAAGGTTGGCTAAGACGTTTGAACCGTAACACTTGACCGTGACACTTTTATAAATGATTGAATTTTAATTGAACTCTGTCGTACGTCTTGATCAACATTAGATAGCACTGATGTGTTTTTCTCTCTACATAAATTGGGTGCGAGGGCTTTTGTTTTAACAAATATTTAGTGTTGCGATGGATCCAAATAAGAAAATATTTGCGAAAAAGTGCTTATTTATCGGTCATATCCATGACATCTTGAAAATAACCAGCAATAGAGAATAGAGTATATTCTAAAGAATAGGTTAAATATTTAGGATGTCGGATGAGTAATTGAGGTTCAAAGGTATTAAGATTCCTTTGGGACAATTTTGGAAAGTTATGTTAAAAACCTCCAATGAAAACAACCAATTTAATTTTCCTATGAAACAGTAGATCAAGTGCTCAAGGGGAAATGGTCAAAAGAAGCAATTCGTCCGGAAATGGTGGACCATATCCAAACGAATTGGCTTAATGGACACCAATATAAATGGATAATAAACACTAGATTGTTATTAATAGAAGTTTTCATTGGATTCAACCTTGCGGCATGTTTCAACAATTGCGGTAGGTTTTTGATAGATATAAGCTACCAAATGACACAGCAACATCATCCTTTCCTCTCCCAACAAAACACAGTTCAACATCCTACTGCACTACTACAAAGTCCCACTTCATCTCCGTATACCTCCTTCCTCCCTTCATCCCGTCCAACATCCCTATCCTGTTCCTGCCCTTTCCTCGTTTGCCCAACATCTTCCCCTCTATTACCTTCTTCAACATTCCACTACCGCTCAATACGCCTTTCGTCCATTTTTCCTGCCTCCATAGGATTTCTCCCAACAAACCCCTCTCCTCACCCAACATCTCCAGTACTTCCTCATTTGTTTTCCTTTCGGTTCATTTCACCTTCTCCATTCTTCTCCACACCCACATTTCAAAAGCCTCCAATCTACGTCTATCCTCCTGCTTCAGTGACCACGTTTCCGCGCCGTACATAGCTACGCTCCATATCAAAGTTTTTACGAGTCTTGTCTTAACATCCCTACTCAACGTCCCCGTCATCAACTCCCTCCTCCTTGAGAAAGCCTCCTTGCCTAGCGCAATTCTTCTCCTTACGTCCCTACCACTTTGACCATATTGGTCAAAAACACTTCCGAGATATGTAAACTGTTCTACCTGTTCTACTTTTTCCCCTCCTATTTTAATGTTTATCTTAGCAATTTTCTTTCTGGAAAAACGCATAACCTTTTTTTTTATTAATATTGATTCTCATCCCATATCTATCACACTGAACCTCCAATTCACTCAGCAATGCTTGCCCCCTTGACTGACTGAGCAACTAATGCTTGGTCATCAGCAAACCTAACCGATTTTACGAATTCCCCTCCGACTTTCATTCCTACCTCCAGTTCTTCCCATGCCTCTTTAATCATTTCCTCCACACATACGTTGAACAGCACCGGTGACAATGGGCAACCCTGCCTTACACCTCTTCCTAACACTGCCCATCCGGACTCTCCGTTCCCCACTCGCACCTGAGGAGTCTGAGACATGTACAGGTTGCGGATCAGTCTCCTGTCCCCCCAGTCCATTCCTATTCTCTGCAATACACGCATTAATTTTTCCCAATTCACTCTATCAAACGCTTTTTCGAAATCTACAAAACAGGCAAATACGTCCTGATTGTATTATATATTCCTCTCGATTAGTGATCTCATTACTGCAATGGCATCACGCATACCTCTCCCCTTCCTTAACCCAAACTGGTCATCCCCTAAGTAATAAGTAATAATTTGCCTTACTCTCTATCCTTTTGTTGATGATCCTGAGAATAACTTTAGCTGCGTGGGATATCAAACTTATTGTTCTGTAATCCTCACATGATGTAGCCTTTGCCTTTTTTGGAATAGGAACTAACACCGATCTCACAAAATCTTCCGGCCAGATTCCTTCCTCATAGATACTACGAATCAGTCCATATATGGCCTTCTTCCCACATTTTCCTATACATTTCAACAGTTCCAGAGGAATGTTGTCTACCCCCACGGCCTCATTTGCTTTCATCTCCTTTAATGCCCTTCCTATTTCATCGTCGAGTATGCCTGGACCTAAGCTATCTTCTTCTACGTCATCTTCTTTTTCTATGCCTAACCTTGTCGGCCTAAGTTCTCTACCGTACAGTGTTCCTATATATTCCTTCAATCTCTCTTGGATTTTATCTGGTTCAATTATTATCTTACCCCACTTATCTTGAACTGTTAGCACAGATCTTGCCTTCTTACTTCCCGACAATAACTTAACCTTGCTGTACAGAGCACCAATTTCACCCTTCGTCTGCAAACTTTCCATATCCTCGCATTGCGTTTTCCACAATTCTTCTTTCGCTTTATTTGTGGCCTTTCTCAATTTATTGTTTAACTCTTTGTACTTCATTTTCCCGAACTCTGTTTTTACATTCTTCCATCTTCTTCTCTCCTCCATCTTTGCAATTATCTCATCCGTTACCCATGGTTTCCTTTTCCCGTTAACGGTTCCTATAGTGTATTTTGCGGCTATCGATATCACTTTCTTGATACATTCCCATTTTTCTTCGATAGTACTCAGCTCATTACCGTCATTCATCATTTTCTCTACAGCCTGCTGATACTCCTTCCTTTTTAATCCATTTAATGCTTCTACATTCCATTTGCTAACCCGCCGCCCCTGCCTTATCTTTTTGAAACGGACCTTACATTTCAATGCAACTAAATTGTGGTCTGAGTCCGCATCCGCTCCAGGGAAACTGTACGAATTTATCACACTGTTTCTAAACCTGTGCCTCACCATAATATAATGTAACTGATACCTTTCTGAGTCACCTGGAATTTTCCATGTATACCTACGCCTTTTGTGGTGTCTAAACCATGTGTTGGTGATGACTAACCCCTGTCTCCTGCAGAATTGAAATGCTTTCTCCCCGCGTTCATTCCTCGTGCCTAACCCATAGTCCCCCACCTCATCACTATCTCTTCCTTTGCCTACTGTCGCATTCCAATCCCCCATCACTATCAAATGTATCCCTGCAGGAATACACGCGATTATATCCTCTAACTCATCGTACATCCTATCGAGTTCTTCCTCCTTGTGGTTGCTCGGTGGCATGTATACCTGAACAATGACCAAGTTCGTTGCCTCTGCTTTAATCTCTACGAGTACAATCCATATATATATATAAAATTATTATTATTGTGAGTGTTCTTTTTATGTGTTCTCGTGCTGTGTGTTACTGTCTAAGTTTTTTATTCAACACTTCCGTGTTACTTCGAAGAAATCATCTCTATATATATATATATATATATATATATATACATATATATATTCAATAAATATTATTCAGTGGTATCCCGATCCCTACTTGAGATGCTTCGTGGTGAGCACTTAGAGCGAGTAAGATGTCCGTCAGATGGGACGTTAAGCTGCTGACCCCTTGGCGCCTTTCGACAAGAGTAGGCTACTGCCGACGCTGGGTTTCTTTCCACGCTTCCTTTCCCATCCATCCCTAATCGTGAAAATAACCTTAGCTGTCGGTCGCCTCGCCAAAAAAAACTACTACTCTATGTATATATACATTCAAACACAAGGAGCCCATCATACGGTAAACAAATATTTATTCACGTGGAAATAAATATAAGGAAAAGCGATAGGAACGCATATAAACGACGAACACAGGAGAAATGGGTTAGACGGAATCGGGCTGACCACAAGCGTAAAAATATTTCTTCCTCGATAGCTCCAGTGGTTAGAGCATCGACCCGGCAAGTCGAAAATCCGGTGTCCAAGTCCCGTGCAAGGAAATATATTTACGCTTGTGATCTGCTCGATTCCGCCTTCCCCACCTCTCCTGTGTTCCTCCTTAAAATGTGTTCCCTTTTCCTTATATCTATTTCCATGTGAATGAATATATATATATTCTACATTGTGTGTATATATATATATATATATATATATATATATATATATATATATACACAATGTAAATGGACTAACTAGTCGACACAAACACGGAAACTGAAACACATAAAAGAGGGACTCACTGGTTCTCGAATTTTCGGTGGTGCAACCACCTTTCTCAAGAGGAATTAGGAACAGAACTCACGATTAGTATATTAAATTATATTTATATATGTTATATTATGTGTATATATATATATATATATATATATATATATATATATTCGTGTATACGTATATATATATATTCGTGTATATATATATGTGTGTGTGTGTGTGTGTGTATTACATTTAACACCGTGTGAGGAGGTCGTTACTCAAATCCACGAGAGAGTATCAATCACCGACCTGCGCTTTCGGAGATTGCTCACACTTGGGGCCGTCAATTTCCGACAGAACCTCAAATAGAGTCAAAGCACCTTTTGCAACGACGGCTTCCTGATACTCAGCCATGGGCGCCTCTCAAAGGTATCCGATTCTTGAATGGCACGTGATGAAATGCCACCGTAACCCAAACTTGTTCACTTCGAGGTAGAAGTCACTCCGAACCCGATTCCTCGGTCCAGCAGCCACCCAATCCAGGGCATCATCTATTTCTAGTTCCATTAGTCACATCCCCATGGGGTCTGTTCTCATAACTTCTCCAAAAGGCCTTTAAATAGTTTTCCCCAGGCGTTATCAATAGGTTCCTGATGTGGAATTACGAGAATCTATCTCATCGAACCAAATTCAATGTCACCGTAATCAACCGTCCCGTCACTTTCGGAATCGATTGTGCTTTTTGATTTTTTTAGAAGTCCATTCGAGCGCTGTGATGCTTAACTTGCCTGTCTAAAACAATTCGCGATTGGGGAGATAAGTCAATATAGAAAAAGGGAGTGTTTTATTGTTGATTTCTTCTTATGAGAATCACACTTTAGCCAGAATGAATATTCGTGTCACACGCATTTTACCTTTGAATATTTGTTAAATGAGGATGTATCTTTTCTTGAATTCTAATCGCTAAAGCGAGTTGTCTTCTTCCCAAATTTATCCACTCTTGACGGAGACAACGTTCTGTATATCGACAAAATATTCAAAAGAGCAAGACCGAACCTAAATTCTATGACTAGGCTCTTCTTTAATACCATTCTCTAAAATGTGACTTTCCCTGGCATTAGGAGACAGAGTCAACATTCCATCTATTCTGAGTTCAGTGTATTGGACAATAACGAGGAAATTCCACTGAATTTTGTGTTTTTATTACTAATTACCTTCCTCTTTCACGCATACAGGTAAAAATGACACATTTAAATGGCGATTAACAGAAAGAACTACAAACGATTTCTATAACATCAATTCTTTTTCTTCTCTTCCTTTCCCTAGTAAGAATTTTATAGAGGACTGGTTTAAACTCCAGGTGTTAAAGAGTTACCTCTTGGACAGGAGTGCGTTACATAATACAGAAATTATTTCGCGAATTTTGTAAATTCGACAAATGACACCACTTTGCCTGTGCCGCGTGAGTTCCTTGGCAACTATGTCGGCGCCGGCAATTTACATGCAATGTGTTGACTGTTTTACTGGCAAGAATAGTTTTTTTCGTGTCTTCGTCACTCCACGACATTGGATTTCACACGTTTCTTTACGATCCCCAGAGGTTACTTTCCCAGGATTCTCCAGAAATGCAATGAAAATCAACATAGAATCATACGTTACGTAACACTGATTCGGGGGAAGGCCCAGTGATGTTCGCTCTGTATTTGGCGTTGCGGAGAGAGAGAGGCAAAATGGCTAAACACTGCGTAACGTGGTTTAAAAACAACAATAGAGGCGCGAAAAGTCACTTTTCATATTCGCCTTTTCAACCGTAGACGAATATTTCGATTTTTGTTGAGTTGGTACCTATTTTAGAGAGGGAAATTAATTGCTTCTGTCTGCGACCAATGCATTGACTTCCTTTGCGGTTCCTTTTTAATATAGTGATCGCATAATATGGTTGTATGTACGCTTATATCATCGATCGATGGGGGTTGACAGAATTTTAAAAATTTACAAATGAATTTGTTGGGCTGTAGTTGGAAGGAAGAAATTTCTCAAAAATAAGGTCGAGAATAGCTGTGATATTCATTATTACGCAAATTGCGATCCCTTCAATTGCATCAATTCTTGAATGTTCAAAATATTGCATAAAATCGAACCCCTTCGTAGTGGTAATAATACAACTGACAAGGAGATAATATTTTTCCTAAATACACGAAGGAACTCAATCAACACTGAGATTAGCTTGTATTGAGTTTGGTTCAGAAACGTGGTTTTTATGGCGTGAGGTTGAGCATAGATTAGATGTTTTTGGGTTGGAAAAGAACTCGGAAAATAATAGTTAGAGAGGAATATTAGCGGTGAGGTTTTTAATGCGATGAGGGAAGGGAGGAAGGTCCTTGGTGAAATTTTGAGAAGTCGGAAATATTGGGTTGCTGTTGGGAGTTGAAAGGAGGGAGAACTCAAGGAGGTATGATGAAGGAGGGCAGGAAGTGTGAACAACTGAAGAACCAGAAGGAAATAGTGGCAAGCAAGCATTCCCGGTCCAACGCCCAGAACCGCTAAGTCATTCGGGGAGAGGGTCGTCTCCCAAGGGGACGTGGAGGACCAATGTGTAGAGCATTCATCCACTTACTGATTCGTTTGTGGCTTCCGGCAATCCCATCTTAAATACAAGATGGAAGAATTTCTGGTTGCTAGAACCACATGGGATATTGAACATTGGCACAAAGAATGGCTCTCCCGCCGTGGATTGTGATTTCCTCACACCTTACTAGGACTAATTTGGAATGAGGCGTTCTCACCTCATCTATTTAATTCGAATGGATTAACTCGATGCAAAACAATAATTTAGTCTAGAGAAATTCCACACAATATTTAACACAATTGTTGTGAGGGCCGTACGTCAATTGTGAGTTTAATGAGTTGTTGGTTTAATGTTTAACGTACTGGTATTTAAGAGATGACGAACACTTTTAAGTGGACATAAAGACAATACAATTTCAACCACTTAGTTAGGGTAAACGTCCACTGGTGCACTGTAATCGATAAAAATATTCAACGGCGTAGTGCAGAAGTGGGGACTGGACCGCGGAGGAAGCAAACATGGCCACGTGACTTGCAGCAAACGTGTCGTACAGACCTGCCCACCAATGTAGGGCTCCGTACCAGTGAACGTCTCCCAACGCACAAGATGGACGGCCATGTTTTTAATCCGGAGCGGCTCATTTCACGAGGCGCTCATGTTATGAAATAGTATTCCAAAGTATAGCAGTGTCACGTGCTTTTCTCCATGCACTTTCGTAACTCTTGGGGTTCGGTATCCTAGAGAGGCGAGAACGGAGAGGAAATGAAGGTGACGACCGCTCCAGGCCTGCCTTATGCATCAACGATGGATGAAATCACGTGAAGAGACTTCGATATTTGAAATCACGCGGAGAAAATGCATCCATCCAGCGTCCCTCTTCCGTTCCGAAAGAAATAAGCATATGCGAAATGGACTGGTGGATTTCCCTCAGCTATCATGCTCTAATTTTTAATACATTTGCTCTCGTTGCAAACTGAGTGGTGATTATTTAACTTTGGTAATTTTGACAACATCTGTATGTTATTATAATAAGGTAAATTTATTAATACTGCTATGACTTCTTTCCATGTGTAATACTGATAACTACGTGTATGTTTCAGATTATCGTCGGGAGATCGCTAAATTAAAACCCGTCACTTTCATAGCAGACAAAAAAACTTTTATATTTAATATTGAAGTTTTCTCGCCCACCATATGCCTTGAAACCCATAAATTGAAATGATGGCTCTCGAGTGCACTGGTGATTTCGTTTGTAGTTGACACCATGGGATACTAGTTGTTATGATTACTTTTAGGGGAGACCACATAAAGTCGAGGTCATTTGCGTTATTAGAGATAGGTGAATAATTTGATCGAGGTAGGATTTTCAGGAAATCTAGAAATAGGTGGGAGAGTGGGGAGAAACCCGTCGTCGAAATTACATCTACATCTACGTAATACCCCACAAGCCGCCGCAAGGGCGTGTGGCTGGGGGTGTTAGGGCACCACCCGTAATTAAGAAAAAACCGCATGCAAAAGCCGCACATTTATAAAGTCCACAAACATGTAAATTATGCCCCAAATTTATACAATCCACCAACAAAGCATGGTGTACATTCATGCAAAAACACGACCCACACACATGCACCTACAAATGTACCTGATATCTTTGCATGTTTAATTTTGTTCCGACTTGTAAATTCAATTGTTTTAATATTTATAAAGAGACTTTGGTTTCTTACTTTTATGATTTATGATTGTTCTGGGAAAGAATGAGTATCTGTAAATATATTGAATTGGAATCTATCTCCCTTATTTTATCTTTGTGGTCTGATCTACCTAAGTAGTGTGGGGTCATTATGATTCCTTTAGTGTCATCGTAAAGAAGTTAAATCTTAACGAAAGACGCTCTGGGATCCACAACTGCACTTCCCATTAGGCGGACGTCGCACTTTAAGTGCTCCTTATGCGGCGATCACCAGGGATACTAGACTCCGTGACTTCATCGGTCAATAGTTTTTGAGATGTCTGTCAGTAACGTGACAAGGAAGGACTTTCACGGATTTTATCTTTAGATAACACGGTTTTATTTAATACCATCGAGATGGGTTAAGCGCTAAAACTTCTGGAATGTATCATTTCGACCGTATGATACTTTCCACGACATTGGGACCCTCTGAAAGGAGTTCAGTGTCTTCGAAGTTGGCCTGGCGCTCGGCAAGGAAACACATCGTATCCAGATTCGACCAAGAACACCCGATATCAGAAATATGGACGGTTTCGAGAAAGGAGAACATTCTCCCTGTAAAGTTAAAATTTTCTTTTGCTGAACTTCATCTATTATTCATAAGATCAGTCGACTCCACGAACTTTGTAGTTTTCCACCCGTTCTATATGCACCAGGTGTTAATTTAGATAAATTATTAGAATTTCACG
Source organism: Hetaerina titia (assembly GCA_037158775.1). NCBI lineage: Eukaryota > Metazoa > Arthropoda > Insecta > Odonata > Calopterygidae > Hetaerina > Hetaerina titia. The sequence goes on from CM073771.1 coordinate 14,393,160, forward strand.
TTGAACTTCGTCATTTCCTTATGGTGATTAAAAAAATTCAGCAGAATTATGGATTCAATTTCTTGACGAAAGAATTAATTCCCACCTTTGACCAAGAAAGACCGATGGAAAATGTTTCCTCTCTCTTTAGCTTATTATTATTAGGTAATCTACCGTTTAAGGTAGGTTTACAGTAAGCATATTGAAATTTAATGAAATTATTGGCTTTGTAATCCCACACTCTTGATTTGAACACACGACCCAGGTTTCGGCGTTGAACGTAATCATCAGGTGGTCCTCATAGAAGCAAACTTGGTATATAAGTCGTATACCCCCTGATCGAAGGAGGGGAGGGGGTAGGTCAGAGAGGGAGGGTGGAGAGGGTAAAAAGGTTTAAATGTAGCTGGGAGGATAAATTAAGTGTGTGGAATTACAAAGTCAGTAATTTCATTTCATTTCAATATGTTATGCAAATTCCATAAACTTACGCCGGAGACAACAAATTTTAATGTGAGCATATCGTATTGTTAGTTGCAGTGGAGTTATGTTTACTCTGCAACTTCAGATAATTGATCAAGCAGTTGAAGTTTTAATTAAAATCGAAAACTAAAGATTTTATTGCCCAAAGTTGGTACTAGTTCCTGAATTTTAATGAACAGAATTCGTGCTTTCTTAATTATGCAATGTTCACTAAATTGGAATAGAATATGATTCACTGGACTGGAATAGTATATACTCTTAATTTTGTCATTCTTGTTACGGCTGATGGTTAACGGTAATTAATAAATGGTGTGCAATTTAATTGGTGTAATAGTTGAACAAGTTGATGCTTTTAAAAAAGTGGTCAGAGGGTTGAAGATATTAAAAGGCGTAGAATGACGAAAGAAAATGTGTTGATAATATGTGGAGTATATAAAATAATTAATGCTTTTCTAACGCAGCAAAATTGGCGTTGAATAAAAGAATACTTTTCCCCTGACTATAACTATCTTATGGAAACGGAACTTGAGTATGCCCGCATACTTACTAAACACAGTGGACGTGGGGTACTCGAGGAATTTGTGCGACAGAACAGAAGAGATGGGGTGAGAAATAAGGAGGTCGCGTAAGCATGCGAATTGGAGACAAGGTTATATTCGAGTGGAAAAAGTGCAATTCTTTGACTCTGGTTTGGTCTTCTTAAGAGATTGGATGAGTTTGATCTCCGATGATGCAGGAAAAAGTAAAAGGTTTGAGGGAAGGGGTTGGATGAAGAAGTTATGTGGTTCAAGAGACTCTCAAGATGAGAGATATTAGAAGAATCAGGAACAGAAGAGTATCCATCAAACAAATGTATGAATGACTGTAAAGGAGGCTAAAAAAGTATTCACAACAGAGCAACACGGAATAACTTAGTGAAACGGAGTTTGCTGAAAAAAACTTCAAATTAGGCTTTTTTGGCCCAGTCTAAAGGGAACGGCGTGAATGGTCATTTATGTATCTATGAGAACCAAGTTTGTTTTCTTATGATAAAAAATCATACCGGATAATATTATCCTTTCGATCATTTAGACATCTCGATTAACCTGCAAATACTCACATTAATTCTATACTTATCAAATTGTAATGAATTTTAGCCCTAACTGGCTTAATTAACGGTCTAAGAAATTGCCTCAAAAATCTTAATTATGACGCTTGATTTTTTTTCTATGAATGAGTACTACTGATTAACAAATGTGTTCTTATGGCGTATTGTATCGAATTTAATTTTTTCCTGACCTACGACGGCAAAGAAAATTGTGGTGAGCAAGACGGCCCTGTGGATCATCACAATATAATAAAACCCTGCCTTACTTATCGGTTTATCACTAGTGATCCGGATTCTCCACCAGCTACTCTTACTTATGAAGTCCTTTCGAATCATATCTTTCATAATTATTCTTATTAATCTAGGTCTGTATTCTCATTCGTCACTGCTAACTCCTCTTTCACTCCTTAAACTGTTTTCAGGGAATATTATCCTCCGAAAGGTACTCCCAGTTGCTACGCAGAGCCTTACCAATCCCTACTCCTCCTCGATGAAATACAATATTCCTTTAGCTTTATCTATAGCGTCGTCTGCAGAGAATACCATAAGAAGGGTAACATCTCCTGAATATGACGTTAAAAGTGAGTGTAGGATTTGTTCTCACAAACACATGATGCAAATTTGAATTCAATTATTTCTGTCAAAATACTTCGCAACAAACGAATTAAAAGAGTATCAATAGGAGCACTGGTATGATGTACATATATTCCATTCTGGATCTGTTTTCAAGACTGAACTCGGCACCACGTGTTCCTTTCACCTAATTAACCGAACGGATCTTTATTTGAACATTTAATGTAAACATTAATTAGAATCAATTAAAAATATGCAAATTAACCAGATACGATTTGTGAGGAAAAATTTATGTCAATTTTTAATAGAGTCGGCAATGATGGGGACAAAAGTAGGAAAATATTCCAATCCGTGTTAATTTTTCGTGAACTTACAAGAAAAGCGAAGGTTATCTAATTCTATCGAAAGAATGATGACATTTATTTTCGCGCCTATTTTGAGTTAAAATCGCATTGATTTGTTTTTATTATTAAATTATTGGCGAATATTATTATATTATTATTCAGGATATTATCCATAATAAAAAGTTGGACTCCTCAAAATAAAATGCTTCTTCACAATAAACTTAGGCTACCGACTGTTCAACTAGACTCGACTATCACCGCCATCTTGACTAAATTTCCGATTATTTGTCCTGCAAATAAAACAATCACCACCATTTCAACGGCAGCGTGACCTTCAGTATAATTATTACACACTTGGAAATAACATTTCTCCTATTTACCCGCTCATGCTGCGTTCGATATAGATCCAAAATCAGGAGATACATGACGTAATCCTGCGAGGAAAAATATCTTATGAGAATATGAGTGGCATTTATTACAAGTAAAAATTCTCCAGAATATTCGTGGAAATATATTTGGGTCGCATTCTTTCAAAGCGAATTTTTTTTCTGTGTCAGCATTTTATAGGTCTGTACCGCTCCAAACATTCTATAATGGCAACGCGTGCCTTTTTCTGATCCATGGAACGTCCCTTAATTAATTCAACTCTTCTGAGGGAGAAACAACTCCATCCGATAAGAAAACATGATTGACGTACGGAAGTGTACGGACAATTGAAAGCTTCCTTGCTTCGAAAAACCTTCCACTTGGATGAAGCTAGCTTGGATGGCATCATGCCACAAACTAGGTTTTCAGTTTAGCCAATACGATGATCAAATGCATATTTCCATGTTAACTATAAGAAATGCCACGGAATTCACACTTTGAAGGATTTTTCATAGGCGATGATACACTTACAAGCGTACGTGGGTGATTTAGATACAAGCGTAAATAGGTGATATAGGCGTCCAGGCGTAATTATACGCGTGTGCATAGTTTTCAACGGGTTTAATTTTAAATTTTGCGGCTAGCTTATAAGTTCCCTGGACGTCACTGCCCTTAACTACGAAAGACGGAGGTTCCTCTTCTCTCTTCCAGATGGAAGTTTCCAACGGGGGCATGCCTTAATTAATCCACCGCAAGGAACAAAGGCGGCAAACGGTTTTGTATACCCATTCCTTTTCTGAAAGAGTTCCAAATTTTGAGAGGACGGCCATTATAATCTGAATTCTGCTCTTTTGACAATGCTTCTATATAAAACACCTCAAAATGAAGCCAAGCCCACGAAGGGTCAGACCAGATTTCATTCGGCTTCGATCTCTCCTTCCCTCCGTCATTCAAGATACGTACGCCGATGATCACTCGCCCTTGGATTACATACTCCATTCCCGAAGGAAAATCGCGTACCTCACGCAATATCGCTGGAAAACAGTCTGCCTCCGCACACTTGGAAGGATCAGTCGATGACGTGCGTCGAGGAAGCAACCTCGCATCAACAGAGCCATAATTCGCCACCGCCTTTACTGAAACAAACACCGGGCATAGCGCGAGTGAGTCTTACGTTAGAGAGCGCGGGTTTGAGCTATTACCCCAGAAAATAGTTTTATACCTATTTTTAAGCAAAGGAAACCTATTTATAGTTTTCATGGGAGCAGAATGTTGCCGCTGCTGGGCATCATTCATAACAAACGTGCCATCCTAAGATGAAGCGAATTCAATTGATCATTAAGGAAAACAAAAGACCAAAAGGTGATCTAAGTAGATGACTCAAAGTGGGTACGATATAAAATACCTCTGCTTTGAGGGTGTAGGTTGAATCTATCGGCATTTATGTCTCCATTGTCTGAATTTTCTTCTATTTGAGTTGACGGCGGCAAGACTTCTTGCGGATGTAGTGGACGCAACCATTTCTTGTCTTCGGGTGGGGGGAAGGGGGGGGGGGTGCTCCTTAAGACTCTTCTGGCTTGTTGTCACGGGGACTGAAATAGTCTCGCCCACTGATGGTAATTAACGTCACCGAGGACCATTAAGCAACTTTATGCAGTTTTAAAATTTTACTCTTTCATAAAAAATATGTTCCGTTCTTTTTCAAATTTAGAAACGCCATTTTTTCTGAGTAAACGGGGATATCAATTCTAATAATGTATTGTAATTTTCCAGGACTTATTTCTTAGTTACGTTGCTAAAGCAGGAATAGAGTACAAAACTCACTTTTGAACAGTTCTCCGTGAGTATGTTCTCCATTCTGATACATATTATTCCATTTACCTTATTATTAGTGCTACATGTTTACATTCTAATGTTCTAGTCAACCATATGAAAGCTTCATCCGAGTGTAGAATATATAAAAATATATGTGTGTGTGTGTGTGCGTACATACATACGTACAAAAATGTTTATGTATGTATATACATACCATACACAGTAATCAACCCGAAGGTCGGTTTAGTAGGTGATGGTAGAGCTCACCCATGTACCAAGCCCGACGGCGTGTGTGAATATTCACGCATCAGGGTAGGGGGGCCAGTTCCTTTCCCTGTGCCGGTAATGGTTTCCCAGGAAGATCTAGTACCCGAAAAATCAACTAGCTTCGGTGGAGCTGCAGGTGCCCAAAGTGCCTTGCCTGGGAATCGAACTCGGGACCCTCCGGTCAGTAGTCCAACGCTCTACCCACTAGACCACCGCGACCCGCATGTATGTATATATGTGTGAATATATGTGCGTATATAAATATATATATATACATAAAAATATATATTTAAAAAATTTCTAAAGAATATATATATATTTCTAAAGAATATTGCATATAAGAGTGTGGTAGTAGTCAATGGGTAGAGCGTTGGACTCGTTAGAGCGTCGATTAGGGTGTGACGTGATTACTCGAATTGGTAATGAATAAATTAACCGGTCGATCGAAGAGGTTCCAATGTTTGGAGCCAATTGGAAAATTAATGAGCGATATTAGTGGATATAAATGGCGACCCTTGCGCCCGCAGGTCAAAACTGCCATAGCCTTCCGTGAGGCTCTTCAATCTGGTCGTGAAATACGAGCTAGTGATATTCGTCTGACTTTAGCGTACATATGAATAACATGTCAAACTTTCCCTTCCTCTTTCTCTTAGTTTAAATTACAATTTCTGTTTTGAATGAATATATTGAACTTAAGGATCGCGGTAATCCAGGGGGTAGAGCGTTGGACTACTGACCAGAGGGTCCCGGGTTCGACTCCCGGGCAAGGCACTCTTGGCACCTGCAGCTCCATCCAAGCTAGTTGATTTTTCGGGCACCAGATCTTCCTGAGAAACCATAACCGGCACAGGGAAAGGAACTGGCCCCCCTACCCTGATGTGTGAATATCCATACGTCGTCGGGCTTAGTACTGGGTGAACTCTACCATCACCTACCAAACCGACCTTTGAGTTAATTACTGTGTTAATGGTTTTACATATATATGTATATATATGAAAAGGTAGTATAGAGAGAGAAAGAGATAGAATCATCCGACACTAGCACAAATACAGTTGGGCAGCACTATGAACTGTTTGAGTGACAGTAATCTTCATTCAAAGCAGTCATCCCTGAAAGTGTAGGAGAACTCTGCAGAGGATATAAATCATCAGCATCAGCATCAGTGGCTGGAAATAAACTTTAACTCGCAAGGAGCACTAAATCTGGATTCGAAAGCCAAGCACTCGCGAAAAGGGCATATACGAGACATTACATACTCGTACATTAAAAATACCACCGTAGAAGAACATCCGCAGTCATTATTATCCAAAATGTCACTCCGGAGAAAATGGAACACTACTTAATTATGAGCGGGAAGAACTTGATTCAACTGCTAAAGTCATATTTTCCATAAACTTTTCGACTGAGTTTCGCGCAATAACAGTCGACATTGGCTTGCACGGTGTGGGAATACTGTATATAACCGTCACATTGTCACTGACATTGTCACGTAATCGCACAGCCATGTCAATTGTCATATAATTATTGGCACTGAAAATGGAATTATTCGCAATTAGCACCAATTAACACGAAAGGAACACAATGGTAACGCAATGCAAGACAAGTACCTCTTGCCTGTGCTTGCTTAGACCTACGGTAGAGTTATGCTTTCAGAGAAATAATAATATTAATATTCCTATGCCCCCATTATGTAAAGAAATATATTCTTACTCTTTTTCAGCTGCGTCAAATGAATTTCGGATCATTCCGTCATCATATCAAGCTAAATAATAAGAGAAAACGATGCTTTTTTAAATTCAATTCGAGAGCGTTACAAAAATGGGTTTTTAAAACGAGATGAAATATATTAATAGAATCCGGAGTCTATTTATATGAATGGTCGAATAAACACAGCAGCTGTTCCTTGTTCAGCTTTTCAAATATTGCCCCAGTTGCGAACCGTTGTTCAGTTGGCATTCCATTCGAATCTACTAAATTAAGTATTTATACTTACCCAAGTCAGGTCTTTTAAATTACTCCCATTTTAACGGCTATAGTTATTCCATTCTAAATCACCCATGCAGTGGACGATCTTTAAGAGCCTCCGGCGAGAAAGAAACTCCAGACGCCATCATTTCAAGAAAATAAAAATATTCGTGTTTATTCGTTCCGTCTTTCACTCTGCCCTCCCCATCACCCTTGCCCTCTTCTCTCAACGCTTCCAGTAAAAGCGATCACTCCAGTGCCAGGCTAAGCTAAGAGGACCTCCCCCGCATCGGAGCAATTAACCCTTTACAGCCTCCGCCCAATTACAACTGCGACCGCCGCTACTCACTGGTTGCGGGGGCGGAGAGCTCGCTTGCCTACGCGACACGCTTCCTGTTTCGCCTCCTCACATTTCATAACTCATCGCAATCCGGGAGTCTCCACTTTAAACGAGGACGAAGACGAGTAATCGCTCTGGTATTTCGTACCCGCCAAAGTTCCTCCGAAGGTCACTTTTTTTTAAGGACCTCGGGACGGAATCTTCTGCGAAATGCCTCGGACCGAGCGAAGTCGCTCTCGCCAAGTTCTTCTCCCCATCGAGCCGGGAACACTACGAGCGTCGCTGAGACCGTGGACTCACGCCACTCGCGAAGGAAACGTGGTAAGGGAATTTAATGTCCTTTCACCGATAAACGCGGACGGCGATAGATGTTGATGTGGATAAAGTATTTATTTTCACTGAGTGGGGTTCTGTTTTGCTCTCTCGTTCGTTGAACTAGTTCAAAATATTATTTGGCATTTATATTGGAAATGCTCGTCATTTTATGAAAAATAGCACGCGAGAGAAGTGGCATTTAGCCAAATGTGCACCGTGCACCGCACAGTAAAAGTCCACTCCCCTTGCCCTTTCCAACAATATTTGAATATTTACTCCGAACATTATAATAAACGAATGTGGTATGGTGCTCATAACACATAAATTCCGTTCCACTCCGAATTCATCATCAGTTTAGCTTTTCCATCTACTTGTATGTGTTTTAATGGAGCCCTTTTTATCGTGAATGTACGCAATGGTGCCACTGCTGTAGCTTGATAAGGCAAAGTTATATTGATGGCATTCTGTTTTATTCACTCCAGTACGCAAATAGATGTAAGCGGAAAATTCCGTAAAAAATTATTACTGACTAAGTTGTGAATGCATAAAATTTTGAAAGCGTAAACTAACTTATGAATGATCTGGTCTTGCAACGGGTAGTGGTAGATAACCACTTAATTCTTATGAAAACCAAACGTGACCACAATTCTGGTAGTAGAAGATTGATTATTTTTCAAGACGATAGGAATAGGGAGGAAAATGCTTTAAAGTTATTAAGAAGACTTCGTTATAAGGTCTAAGCACCTGCCACAGCCCTTTGATTTCACGAGCGAAACTTATGTCGCGGGCATATCAATTGCTCTTTCGGTTTAAATTAATAATCACAACATGAGAGGGTATGCTGCAATTCAATTTGGAGACGACATATTTTTTTAACACTATCTTGAATTTGTCTCCAGGTTCATAGATCTAGTGAAGGTCTAATATTTACTTCTTCCATCTCCTGAATGCTGTATAGCGCTGACGGTGAGATTCCTGACCAAAAGATACATCGGGGAGTACGACCATCAGTCAGGTAAGGAGATGATGGTGCTAATATTTTGGTGAAGGAAAATTAAAGGTAACAAATAATCAAAGTTAGATCGTCTGTATTATTATGATAAAATCTGTTGATCGCTTTGCACGTTCAGATACCTCCGCATAAGAGCTTGGTCGGTTATCGCCAGCACCAATTCCTAAAAATAGCTATTGACTGAGTATTTTAGTGTTTTCCTCTTCGGGTTAGTGAGGTGATTGAGTGTAATATATTTTTTTATTAATTCGTTCCTTTTGGGTCTCTAATGAATTAATCACCGCAAAGGAATATGCATAAAACAGTTCCATCTCAAAATCCTTTGGCAGGAGATGTTACACCGCTTGCACCGATTCCCAATTCAATTGTATGCAGACGATATGATATCAGAGATACATTAAATATCAACCAAGAAACCGCATTTTAAAATAAAACGCTAAATTTCACCTCTCATCCTCCTCTATTCTTCTACAGAATTTTCCGCCATCAACCTTACATTATCTCCTTCAAATTAAGCTCAAGATAACATCTTTAGAAGTACCTCCCCAATATTCGAGTTTCTTTTCTAAATACTCGTTTATGAAATTGTATGACACAATATCATCTACAAATAAGATTGCATAGTTCAACTAATTAAAGATGCTGTAATAAGTATTATAAAAATGATAAAATCATGTTCACGAACATTTTCCCGTATCCTATGTCATTGCTGATCCAAAACTCGTTCTAAAACATTCTAATTACTTCAAATTTGGCACAAAACTGTGTACAATACCCTTAATAGGCATAGATAAAATAAAATAACAGTAATAATGGTGTACCCGAGTCAAGAGCAATTTATATATCTGAGAAATTCAATGGCGAGCTTAATTGAAACTTGATCAAAGTGGTTTATTTTTTTACTCCTTTTAGAAAAATTCGCATTTGTAATTTCAGTGGCTTGCATTTCAACGTAATCCCCAATAATGCTTTCCGAATAATTTATCTGTTTGCTCACTGGGACTAGATGCGAGTAGTCTATACCCTCATTAACTTGAGAAAAAATAAATATTTATATAAAAATGACCACTGAGTTGATATTTTTAAAGCAAGGGCGTACTATAAATCAACGGCTGTAGACCTTTCGTTAGAGGTACCCTTCGTAGCAGTTCACTAGGTCGCTTCCCAAATATTTCGTCACCCTTCGTCATTTAAGGGTACTATTCGCAGCTCTGGAGCGCCATCTTTGCTAGCGCGCCATCGCTAACCATAAAACAATTTCCCACTTCAGCACAGTTCGCGACCACTCCAATGATTTGCGACAGCGACAGGAATAGCATTACGGTGGGGTGATGCAGCGTCTTTCAGAGATCAGTGATGGCATAGTTGTAAGCCAAAGCGTGGACGATGACGAAGCGTGATAATCATAACGATCCCTGATCGTCCCCCTCTCCTTTCGAGAGTGCTTTCTTTTTGCTAATAAGTGATTTCCTTTTCCTAGAAAATCAATGACCAACGAAAGCAATTAATCATAAACTAAAAACCAACTTTAATCGGGGCCGGTGCCATAGTGAAAATCCAGGAGGCCTTAGCAGCACTTAGGGATACGAGATGGAAATGAAGCCCAGGATCGTACTAAAAGGCCGACAGGAGACGTTAATATCGACAGATTTTTAAGGGTATTCTCTAAATAGTGATTTGGACGAGTTTAAATACAAATACTCAACTGGTAACGAGGCAAAGGGTTAAGGACAGAAAAAGGACCACCCTAACTAATGACCGGAAGTCATAAATTGTCGACAAAAGCATAATTTTTCTATGACAAAGAGGCACTCGCTACCCTGTCCAAGATCATTGCAAATTTCTGGAGAATAAGATCAGTTCCAGTAAAACTAGGGAATGAATGGACAAATAAGTCACTCGCTACTCAAAGAGTTAGCGTCACGACTCAGCACCATAGCCCATTCTAGAATATATTCGCTTGCCTATAAAAAAGTCATAAAAACAGCTAATTAACTAAATAATAATATATTGCGATAATCAGCCCATGCAGGGGAAATATAAAATGGCTCCGAGGTCCTTGCAAGGGCGCCGTAATTGTTCATTGTTCAGTTTGGCCTGCTGGCGACTGTATTTGAATGATGAGAGTTGGCATATTGAAATTTCATCAACGGATATCCTCGAGCTAATTTAATTTTCGAAGTAAGTTGCACAATTTTAGTTTTAATCATAAGCTTGGATTTCGCAGCGTCAATGTCGATGTCTGCAAGTTTTCAACAGCTACTGCGTCTTGTGCATTAACGCCATTCTATTTTCCGCAACAGTGGCAGGCCATGTCATCAGGAACAAATAAAAATGAAGATCGTTGGTGGCTTCGAAAAATATCCGCAAGAGATATAATGGCGTCGATGCTCGAGACTCAGCAGCTATCGAAACTGTTTTTAAAAAACATTGAATTTCACTCTTGGCTGTGTTTTGATCACATCGCTAAGTTGCCTCGATTCCTGACAAGTATAAAAAAGCAAATTAAAACTGACATATCATAATTTGAAAAGAGATTTATTTTTCATTTTCTTTACAGAGAATAGGTACAAACATGAAGTTCTCGTCGACGGTGAGCCCGTGCTGTTCGAGATCCTCGACACTTGCCCTAAGGTAAGCGTGCTCGAAGAACACTACTAAATGGGACGTAAACTAATTATGTGAAACCCGACGGTAAACGAAATGAAGTCACGTTAAACTTCATCTATTCTTTAATCCGTGGGGACTTCAAGGCGCTGAACAAAAAAATCTCTTCAGATATGAATTTGTGACACTTATAAGAAGAAGGATTTTGATAGGGCATTTCCCAAGGCACGATACTTTATTGAAGATCATAATTAAATGAGGCGTGGAGGTGAGTAACGACTGAGTAAGGACAAGGATGAACTATTAGAAGCAGCTAATAGAAATGTCAGAAAAAGGAACATTGGGCCAGTATGGAAAAGAATATTGATTGGAGAGCTGCTTCAAACCAATCTTCGGATTGATAAACAGTCATGATGACGATGGATTTGATAAGTGATTTTTGTCCTCTAGTTTACATTTTCGTCAAGCATAGCCATTCAACACATCCAATACTATACCGTATTGAATATTATCAAGAGAAAGTTCTCGGCAGATTATTAAGTACTGCTCCATAATTCTGTTTTTTGAAGCATCATCTTTTTAACCCAATCTGGTAGTACTGATGCAATTTCGTTTTTTTTATTAGCAAAAGTTTGCAACTAATGATTTCGATACACAACCTTAATGACGTTCTGTAAGCAAGTTGGGAACGCAAGGTTAGGTTTTTAGATGCAATAGATTGGCTTCTTCCGTTAAAAACATGTCAACGCCGGATTCTCTCCGACCTAGCATTCCCTAGCATCCAACCTTCACCCAATTATCATCCTATCCTTAATTTCGCAATTGACTCCAGCTTTCAGTCGCCTCCCCAAATAACTGCTACCAGCAAAAGCACCCCAGGTCAGCTTTCCAAGTTCTTTATTTTACCTCGATACTCATATTGAATCGGTTTTCTGTCAACGGCGCTAAATAATCTCTTGATAGCTGACCATACATCTTAAAACCATATTCTAGTCCCTGCTCCTACTAGTACATATCTTATTGTATTAGGGTAAATGTATTTCACAATTCTCTAAAGTTATTCCATTTTTTCATTTGCTAATATTTTAAGAATCGCAAATATTTTCGCCTGTATAAATTTTTTTATACGCATTGGATGCTCAAAGTATGTTGCATAATATGCAATATACATTCAGCATATATTGCATATAATACGCATAATATGCAACATATCCCTATACTTATCATATGCATATTATGCAAATGTAAGTATGTATATATATATATATATATATATATATATATGTGTGTGTGTGTGTGTGTGTGTGTGTGTGTGTATACATTTTTTTTTATTTGAAACAGAACGGTCTTCGGCGTCGCACAAATATATAAAACATTGATTAAGACACTTAAACACAGAAACATAGTTTCGGTGTTTAAATGTCTTAATCAATGTGTGTATATATATATATAATTATTGAAAAAAAGTATGTATCGACCTTTAGACTTCTCATCTTCAAGAGCATAAAATTGATTCAAAATTAATAATCACGATTATTTTCACGAAATCGATCAAAGCTAAAATCCTAACTCAAGAATACTTGCGGGTATTTAAGCGAGTTAACGAAGCAATTGAATTGTGTTTAATATTAGCCATCATAAATTTTTAACGCAGTGCTGCAGTGGCTGGATATCAGTGGAAAACATAATGTCTCAGCGAGACTTGTTTGATTTTAACCAGTCCATTAAGCCTCAACCTGTAGTATGCTTGGCAAAATCCAGATAGATATTTCTGTTGCCACTTCCGCGATTTTCATCTACTTTTCTTCATTTTATTTTATTTGGCATACGTACATCAATATCCGTTATTGAAATCCAATAGTTCCCTCATTTTATATCAATGTTATAATTTACCTCTGCCTAGTACAATTTAAACATAGAAAAATTACAATTTACAGGTCGCCTAAAATCAATCCAATAAATGGATTTTTCGAGATATATGACTCCCTCGTTTCCAACCGAAACTAATCAGTGGCTATCTACAATTTTCCCTCAGCACACATTATGTCTACTCAGACCATGCATCTATCGAGATAATTGGCCTGATTCCCTCCAAAGTTCTCCGGTGAGAGTAATATTATCATTCACGAGGTGGAAGTCGTTTGGAGAGCCAAGATGAAAGCAAATCCAACATAACTAGGGCATTTTCTGTTGCCACGGTAATTCAGAGAAATAAATTCAACAAGAACCTGTCTAATAGACAATTTCTTAGATAGATACTCCAATTGCGCTAATGCCGACCTATTGAAAGTGATTATTAAAACCAGTACTGAAACCAGTAAAAGGGTTAAGAACAAATCTTTACTAACAAGTTCGGACGTAAGTATTTAGGATGCTGTCAGTTGTCACCAAGCCAATTGATACATATACCATTAGCACAGCCAGTACTAACGTAGTCTCTTTACCCTACTAATTTTGAGTACCTCTGAGTTATGATGAACAAATTGGCCAGGCATTAGACGTTTCCCGTACTTCGAGCGTACAGATAAACTTAAAACAAACGCGATAAATTGTTACAGGTATTTAGGAAGTGAATGGTCGGGGAAGATCAATCGAGTCATTTTCACTAATGATATAGTGTAATGACAAGTGAGCTTAGAGTGTATTTTTCACCAAAATTTGACATATATCTCCTTTGAAAAAACTCCGGATGTGAGTTATCATTGCAGATGATCGAATGTGTACCTCGTAAATTCACTCGAAATACTCCATTTGCAAAAACGCAATTTTCCAAAGCACCTGCGAAAGGCGTCCTAAAATCCCAAAATACCTGGGCATCTAGACACTCCACGCACCCTTGGCCGCGTGGGGGGAGGACCACCTCATTAATTTCATGGCGCCCAAAAGACGCCCATTCCCTTCCAAGGAATTTAGGTGCAATTGACATTTTTTATAAAACGCCGGGTACTATGTAACCATTGAACGCATCTGTCGCAGCAGCAAACATGGCGCCGTCAATACCCGTGCGATATTTGCGACAGGCACCCTCATGAATTATCCTCCAGTAGCAAATCAATAACAGTGTAAGTAACCATTACAACTGATGGCCAGAGGATGGTCCATTGACCGTACGCAGAAACTCCATAAGGTTCAGCGCTCAATCCACCACGAGTACCCTTCAGAATCCCAACATCTAAGCGATGTTAGCTGACAAGCTGTAAAAAAAATAATAACTGCATTACTTTAGGAACGCACCCTGCACGTTTTGTCACGCCTATTATTCGTATTAACGCAGATTTCCGTCCTAGTTTAAATTTCAAATTAGAATTGGAGTTGTTAAAGCGATAGAATTCATATGGACGCCATGTATTTTAGCAGTAACAGGACGAACACTCTCAAATGGCAAACGACGTGTCAGTCGACAGTGAGACGAACTTCTAGACACCTCCCTCAAGTTTGCGTTGGATTTTTTGGAGGTTAATGAAGACAAAGAAATTCAAAATGCAATTTGACAAAATGAGGACATTTTTTGTCCAAAAAATAGAGCACATTAAATGTAGATACTTCATGTTCATGAATTAAAAATGAAAGCACGTACGTTTTATACCTGTCTTCGTCCCGTCCAAAAAGCCTCCCATCACTTCCTCCCTCTTTCCTGCTTCATTTATCACCCTTCATCATGGCCTTTGAAATCCCACCTCTGCCTCCAATTATCTCCTGCACACGCTTTGTCAATATTCTTCGGATTTCACCCTGCAACTCCTTCTCTTTTCCCTCCACATATTTAATGTGCTCGTCGCTGTACTTCCCCTTCGCCTAACTTAGTTTCTCGATTGTTCTCAAGAGGCTCCAATCTACTCCTATCTCTCTTGCTTCAGAGATCAGATTTCGGATCCATACGGTTCGCCCCTCTACATTTAAATCTTAGTCAGTTTATTATCGTTTAGGTTAAATAATAATAAGGGGGAAAACTCCACTGGCCGTAAAAATTTTTACGGCCAGTGGAGTTTTCCCCCTTATTATTATTTAACCTAGAGGCCGTAGAGCTCTTGAATTCTTGCTATCGTTTAGGTTGATTTCATGGGAAAAATAATTGAACAGTGATTAATGTGACGACGGCAGGGGGAGGGAGGTTTTGCTTACCCCCTCCCCCGCTAACGGGCACAAGAGAGTCTCGCAGTTACCGAGACCCATTGTCACATTTGTGCCAGTAATTATTTCATGCGAGAAGTGATTGCGGTTCTTCCCCAACAGAGTCCTCAATACTATTTTTAGAGTCACCCATTTACTTTAAATGACCTTCCCACTGCGATTGGACGTCTATACAGCCACCTGACCGAGCACAGACGCTGCGCCGACTGGGTTTCGACTGCCCTCTCCTATCCTCGACCTATCTATCACGGCAGGAGCAATTACCACGTATTACTCCAGCGATCGAAAGGCGCCAAGCCCTTCCATCACGTCAAGTTCGTACTTCATTGGAGGGTAGGCATGCATATAAATACATGTACGTACCCATTTAATTTTCACGGTTAATTTCCGAACGATAACAATTATTCCGTCCGGAGGGGCTTCAAAAGAGGACACGTCCGGGGAAAACCAGGACGTCTAGTAATCCAACTCTCAAGGAGTAACACCTTAAAATAGTGTAGTGGTATTGCAAGGTCTTGCCCCGTCCCGGGTCAGTTCTTCCTTGTCGATGAAGCGAGCGGCCACCCAGGGCGTCAAGTTAGGACGAACTCGCCCGTGACAGAATGGCCCGCCTCGGACTCAGAAAAAATATGGCCGTGAAATTTCGATTTTAAACATAATCCACTCCCTAATGAACTCCTCTCGTGTCAGAGAC
This sequence comes from Hetaerina titia, assembly GCA_037158775.1. Lineage (NCBI taxonomy): Eukaryota > Metazoa > Arthropoda > Insecta > Odonata > Calopterygidae > Hetaerina > Hetaerina titia. Next base: position 14,409,135 of record CM073771.1, read on the forward strand.
GCAGATTTTGAATGTAAACGTCAGCCTTTATAAAAAGTATTGTTTTATCTTTGCATTGAAAATGTAATTCTTTTGTTGAACTTGGCGTAACTTTTTTTTAAGGAGTAATAAGGGAATGGAATGAGATAATTTACTTTGTAATTCCACACACTTTATTTAAAAAATGACAATGATGACGTTCAACGTCGAAACCTGGGTCGTGTTTTTTTAATAAAGTTTGTGGAATTACAAAGTAAACTATTTCATTTCAATAGGTTATGCAAATTCTATAAAGTTACGCCTGAGACAACAAATTTTATTTGAGTAATAAGGGATTTTAACGGCTAAATAGTTAAGTGATCAGTGCAAATTCATGTTCTACTGTCCCCATTAATTGGATTTTTTACATTCAGTTTTGTCATTAACAGTGAAATGCCTCTTATTTGGAAGCTTTAATTAATTGAATGGAGGCATATTTGGAGTCCTAGGTCAGATCAAAAATTGACGGCGATTGCGATTTTTCACTTTTCATTTAAGACGGATTGATTCATTCAATAAATTTTATAGCAAATTTGATTTTCATTGATATTGTTAAATGTTTTCTTGATCTTTGTGGACCGATCTTAATTCATTCGTAGTGTAGTCCCAGCAAAAGACTACACCACACGACACACCAGGGATCGCGGCGCCGAAGTTTGGGGTTGCGGGTTTGGGACACCGCAACTGTTCGCGCCGACCCCGTCGATGGGGGTCCCACTGTGTCGGGACACCTTTGGCACCACCCTCGCCCCTCAAACATCTGCCGTTTCCTTCCCCGGCATTTCCCCGAGCGCAACTCTCCCCCGTTCAACCAGTTCGCCATGGCGTGGCGGGTCGCGAACTTTCTCTGTTATTGTTCCACGGTACAAGAGGTTATCGACCCAAATTTGCGGGCTCAATTGATACCCTTAATCTGAGTATTTCCACCGCATGCCTCAATAAATGCGCCTCTCCGATTCGTTTCGTCTCCGCACTCCTCCCCCTCGCGGCTACTGCTGCTTACTCCAACGCCCTCCTTGACGCCCCATTAGCTCCAGGCCAGCTCTTTCCCCCTTGGAATTGCCCCAGCTTTTTAAGTCCCCACCCCCAACACGCGCCGAAACGGGGAAGCTTCCGCCGGAGGCGACGATCGCCGGGAGTTCTCGCGGGGGTGGAGGCGGTGAGGGGGCGGGGGTGTTTATTTCGGGAGGAACACAAGGGGAGGGGGGGAGGACGAGTGGGTGGACAATAGGGAATGCAATGTCCTCCGCGACACGTAACGGAGAGAGGGAAAGAAGAGCAGTCGCGTATGTTGTTCCCCCGCGGCTGAGGTTGGAGGCGCTCCGACGAGAACCGACTTTGAAGAAGATGTTCCAAGACACAATTACAGTGTCCAATTCTGCGATCACAAAACCGCCTAAATGAGTCGCCTTTACTCGCTGTTTGGGCAGAGGCATAGCGGCGTGATTACTGCTGTGTCATATATCATTTCGTCGTCTCTTCACTGCTGAGTCTCACGGTGTTTAGTGCGAGTACTTGCAATACATTTATGTTGGTCTCCGACTGGAAATTTCTATGGGTACCATTATTCGTCCATTTATGAGTAATCCGTCGTCAATTTTCTATTGACATTTACCTTTTTTCAGCTTTCCGCCAGTGATTATAATTAAAATAAAATTATTTCAAATACTGATCTCGCCATTATTTCAAATCACGTGGCATTTGAAAGTTAAAAATGTTAATGACACTGTTAAGATCTCTTATATCTGTACGATTTTTATTTAGCCACTTTTTCTTAGATGGTACATAAGGTATTTCAAAAATTTTAAATAATCTCATTTCATTATCATGTCTATATCATCATATTTATGTGTATCATCATATTTATATCATGAGTATGAAAGGGAATGAGAGGACTTGAAATTGAAGAAGGCTGTGGGAACTACTCAATAATTTAGGAATACGAGGAAGAAAAAGTTTTTATGAGTCCATTCGAAGCCTTTATGAAGAAGGGAGAACCCTCGTTTGAAGAGAGAATTTGTCCGGAAGATCTTTTTAGATCAATATTGAAAACCATCCCTATGAAAAACAGCCGTATGCGAGGAATGTGAGCTTGATTTCACACGCGGAAAGGTAATATTTAGGATAATCAACAAAAGGATGAAAATGAGAGCGAATGAGTGTTTAGAAGAATAGCAGCCTGGATTTAGAAAGAGGATAGTTGCGTGGGATGCCACAGCCATAATGAGGTCACTAGTAGAAAGGAACTTTATGTAAGAAATGGCTTGTATTTGAATGGTACGCAAATTTTGAGCCGTTCAACAGAGTAAACTGGGTAATATTACTGAACACTTTGCAGAAGATAGGAATAGAATGGCGGGATAGACGAAGAATTTGTAATATAAAGGTCTCAGACTGTACATATTTCGTTGGCGACTGGAGAGTTAGGATAGAAAGTGTCAGGCAGGGGAGTGAGACAGTTATGGTCCTTGTCACTGGATATTTTCAAGATATGCGCGGAGGAAATGGCAGGGGAGGCACGGGAAGGGCTGGAGTGAAAATAAGTGGGGAACTCATCTAATCAGATTTGTGGATGATCAAGCGTTACTTAGCCAGCCATCCAAAGGGTTGCTAATCGATTACTGACAGCACAACAGCATCAGTGTGTTAGGAATGGAATGAGAATTAATCATATGCAGACGAAGGTATTTTCAAGAAAAAGGAAAGATAAGACATCAACATCAAAGATGAGATGCATACGGTGGACTGTTACTAATGAATAAGTCCTCAGAAATCTTCACCCTTTGGTTTATTGGTGCCATTGAGTTTTCCGTCATTGGAATTAAAGCATATTTCGAGTCCAAAAAATATCAATTAACGAAAAGCGTCATTTCTCGTGAGTTTCTTTAAGAAGTTTGATTGATTCAATCCAATTCGACCTCTTCTCGTTTCCGAAGTGAGAGGTTCTTTACGACGGTGCTGAACTACTGGCTCTCGTTACCTTTCGCCTTGATGCCAAATGAAATATTCGTACCTTTCGCTGTGGAAAAATCAGGTATTTTATATTATACGTAAATGATTGGAGAGTATCACCACAGGTGACTCCGTTACCAAATCTATTCACAAGCCTTTCCTTTCAAAGAAGATAGATTTACGTGCTCTCACAACTCACAGCATGAGATAGTCATACTGGCTCTCGCGGAAATGCTGCGCTGAAAGAGAAATGCTAGCGTTAGAAATTGGGACAAACTATTTCCAATGACTGCTGTGGATTTGTCGGGTTTTAAAACCACACAAGTGTGTGCAAACGCCTGCAGGACCAGGTGGATGGATGCTGGTGGCACCTCCCCTGCATCATAATGGCACGAAAAAACAAATGAGTCATCGGGGGAGGTATGTGGTGTAACGAGAGGTAAGGGTTGATTGTGAGGGACAAAAGACATTTAAGAAAGGCTCAAAGGAAAAGGAGAGAGAGGCGTGATTCAAATGCCGTTTTGATGGCAAGGCCATCTTCGTCAGACACGGTATGATTATAATGGAATGACAGCACTACTGATCGCGGGGATGCAAGGGGAAAAGGGGAGGAATAGGATTGGGGAGGATGAGGTCAAATCCGTGAGGATAATTGGAAGAATCGGGAAGCAATGGCAACCAGTTAGAAACATTTGACTGACTGTTACAATGCAAGGGATTACGTCTTAACTTGGCATACATTGAAACCCGAGACGTAGTTCCATCTATTAATATACCACAAATCAGTACACGCGAAGAGTGACGAAATAGTGTGACGTCATAGATAGGCGATTGATAAAGGCACATGATAACGTGGCATCTTTGCCGTAGCGTAAATCCGACCCAGAAGTCATATCATGATGACGCTTCTTAGTTCTTTCGATGGATTAATTAAAGGAATAGTGATTATTTCATTTACAGTAAAATTAAAGATAAGTGCCTTAACTTGCCTCATTAACGATATGTAGAAATTTTCCAACTCAATAATGGATCGAGTAGACTTAGGTTTTACTATTTTTTCACCTTACTATATTTTGGTCAATCTCACGGGCTGCTTTGAATTCTTCCTGGAAAGATAACTAACTACTAATGAGACATCTAAGTTGAAGAACGAAGAAATGCAGCGACCACAATTAAGTAGCAGCTTTCGACGGGTATCGATGTCGTGAACACGTGAAAGACTCACTGAATGAAGGAACATATGCCCAATAGGCCAAACATTACAATGCGCCTATTTCAGAGTGTAAAAATAATTCACCTTGACCAGAGAATGATTTTTACACTTTGAAATTGTTGCATTTTAATGAAACTTAGCAGAAAGTTACTGTCAAGACATCTACCGCAATTTCTTTGAAAGGGCAAACGTATATTTTTAGGATGAAGTCTGAGTGCAATTTAGAAATGTGTACCATTTCTTCTGTGGGTGGAATTTCCTCTGTGAGGTCAAAGTGGGAAATTGTTATGCTGACCTCGAAACTGACTTCGGAATAGTAATGTAGAGGGGTTCGAAAAAAGGTTAAGAAATCCTTGAAGGGGTCGACGATCAAAAAGGTTTACATACATACAAGATACCCTGCAAGCTACAGCTAGGTTGCGTGTGGCAGGGGGTGATTGCCCACCAAACTACTTTTTACGCAAAAGACTTTTTCACCCTTGAGTGGTCAAGGACAAGGTTATTCCCATATCATTCATGGGAAAATGGCATCTTAAATCTATGTGTTCTGCACTTAATCTCTCTAATTTCATTGACATGATGTCTCTTACCATGGAACAGTGGGGGTAATAATACATTTTCAACATCACTACTAAAGAGACTTCCTTCCAATTCATATGCAAGAGATTTAATCTTTAATTTACCCTTCGCTCCATGAGTAATTCAAAACCTAGCTCCTCAAATATTTTGGATACGCTACTAAGTTTACCATTACAACATTTTACAAATCTAGCTCCTCTACGCTGCATGCGATCCAATTCGGCAATCAATCAAACTTTTTCAGGATCTCATATACTGGCAGCATATTCCAAATGAGATCTAACCAACGACAGCTAACATTTCTCCTCTTTGACCTTTTCATCACATTTACCAAGTACTTTTCTAACAAATCCTAATTTTTTGTTAGCTTGTTCACATATTCCCTGCATATGTTTCAGCCAGGAGAGGTTGTTTGAGAACCCTTACCCTAATATGTCAACTCCACAGGGTTTTATTATCATCATTTTAAGACCTATTGTGCACGTTTCATGTTGGTATCTGACTCAGTGGCAAAAACTGTGCAACTGAGTTGGCCATTTTTATTTCATTTGAGTTCATATTTCGTGGTTCCCTGACCACTATGGTGTACACAAGAGTGCCACAAAGGGAGGACCAGCCCTTCCATTAAATGTACATTTATGTCATTACAGGTAAAACTGTATATGCCTGTATATACCTGTATAACTTCAATTATGCCATTATTTAGTCTAATGTAATCGCCACCTCTAAAGCATCATTATTGTACACGTTGTCACAGAGTAAGGGTTTCTTTACTCTGTCATAATTTGACACACAGAGAAGTAAGAAATAATGAACAATCACAGTGCTGTTGCTAATTGGTAAAACCTTCTACACATTAAAAGTGAGGAAGATAAAACCGCACACATCTTGTTTTATTTCTCATTTTTGCATAGGTATTCTTAACTGTAGCTGAGCTAGCTATTCATATTTTTAGTACCCTGCAAGCCACTGCTAGGGCATGTAACGGGGGGTGAATGCACAGCAGATTGAATAACTTACAAAATAATATATTGCTTCTTTTTAGCTGAGTTTCTTTCAATTAAACGTATAATTTGGTAATCTACCGCTTTAGGTAGGTTTTGGACAGACACAACTACCAAATAAATATCTCCTCACAAAACACTATTCCAACATCTTACTCTACATTAGGTCCCTCTTCGTCTCTGTGTAACACTTTCCTCACTTCATACCGTCCAACATCCCTCTCCTATTCCAGCCCTTTCCTCATTTGCCTAACATCCTCCCCTCTATTACCTTCTTCAACATCCCACTGCCGCTCAGTATGCCTTTCATCCATTCTTCCTGCCTCCATAGAATATCTCCTAACAAAACCAATCCCTATTAGTTCCTCATTTGTTTTTTTTCGGCCCATTTCACCTTCTCCATTCTTCTCCACAACAACATTTCAAAAGCCTCCAATCTACGTCTATCCTCCATCTTACTTTTCTTAACATCCCTACTCAACATCCCCGTCATCAGCTCCCTCCTCCTTGAGAAAGCCTCCTTTCCTAGCGCAATTCTTCTCCTTACGTCTCCACTACTTTGACCGTGTTGGTACAAAACACTTCCGAGATATGTAAACTGTTCTACCTGTTCTACTTTTTCCCCTCCTATTTTAATGTTTATCTTAGCAATTTTCTTTCTGGAAAAACGCATAACCTTTTTTTTATTAATATTGATTCTCATCCCATATCTATCACACTGAATTCACTCAGTAATGCTTGCCCCCTTGGCGGACTGACAAACTAATGCTTGGTCATCAGCAAACCTAACTGATTTTACAAATTCCCCTCCGACTTTCATTCCTACCGCCAGTTCTTCCCATGCCTCTTTAATCATTTCCTCCACATATACATTGAACAGCACCGGTGACCAAGGACAACCCTGCCTTACACCTCTTCCTAACACTGCCCATCCGGACTCTCCGCTCCTCACTCGCACCTGAGCAGTCTGAGACATGTACAGGGAGCAGATCAGCCTCCTGTCCCTCCAATCCATTCCTATTTTCTGCAATACACACATTAATTTTTTCCAATTCACTCTATCAAATGCTTTTTCGAAATCTACGAAGCAGGCAAATACATCCTGATTGTATTCTATATTCCTCTCAATTAGTGATTTCATTACTGCAATGGCATCACGCATACCTCTCCCCTTCCTAAACCCAAAATGATCCTCCCCTACGTATTCATTTATGTTACTCTCTATCCTTTTGTTGATGATCCTGAGAATAACTTTAGCAGCATGGGATATCAAACTTATTGTTCTGTAATCCTCACATGATGTAGCCTTTACCTTTTTCGGAATAGGAATTAACACTGATCTCAGTCTTTTTTTTTTAAAAAAAGAAATTATCCAATATTGTCAACAAATTTTTTTAACGCACAATTTCAAAAGAAAACCTATGTACATTAATTTGCCTTATGAAGTTCCTAATACTCTTGTCCCCATATCGCTTCTCGACGCAGAAAGAATAGAGAAGATTCAGCCGTTAAAGAAGGGCAATATTTATATGATAGAACAACACAAAATTGGTATGTTGTCCCTTGGTCAAAGTGTGTGGGCAACCGCTGCTTCCATAATGTGTTGGGATTCATTTTCAATGCCGATACCGTATAAACATTTATTTCTTAATCAATGCAGTAAACTAAAAGTTCCATTGCCTCATAAAAAAACATTTATTCATCGCCATGGGATAAAAGTTCCACTCAGAAAGCCGTCCTAGCTTTGACATTGATGTGACTCTGGGATTCAAACAAAACAATATGTTAGTGGAAGATGTGTACTCACAAACCCTATCCTACTATGTTATTTAGTCCATAAAAATCTTCTATTCTATCATTCAATTCGTATAGTTATACGATTCAGTGTTGGAATTCCAAAAGACCAAAAAACTGTTAAAAGCTGGTGATATTTTCAATGTAAAAATTAATGAATGGCCAATGCAATTAGTGCCAAGCAATTAAGCCCAAGACACAGAGGTCATCTTACAAGAAAATATTATGAGACTTTAAGCTATTTTTGCTAGGGAAAAAGGCAAGTAGAAGAAAGCGGCAGTTTCACACCCTAACATATTTCTAAAACGTAGATAACCAACTAGAGATATCTGCATCCACAATACCTACACTTTGAATATGTCTTCTTTGACAACACCTGTACAATCCTCATCTTACAAACTCACTTCACCGCACATCATATCTTCACAAACCAAATAAAACAATAACACAAACTGAGCTACTTGTATTTTCAGATTCAAACATCACAGTCTTAATTGTCTTCGTTTAGTGTCTACCCGAATTTATTAACGAATTTGGTTGACAACCATTAAAATACTTACACCCACCACCTTTATCACATTTTCCCAATCTAATTATTTTATAAAAATTCACAATTACTGTAAAAGTACATATCTGTTAACTATAACCTCTGCGTGTCAGTCCTGGTTACAGTATTTGAACGGCAGTTTTTATAACAAAAGTACCTACTTCATATTTTCTTGATTTTCTTGCTCGTTTGACACAACTATGAATCCCCATTACCTGCTCCACAATTATATTATAAATTTATTTTCCAAAATTGCAATTTTAGGGCCTTCGATAAACTGAATCGAGATAATCTATTTTCAAACAAATACTGAAGAGAGGATGGTCTTTTTTTTTAGGATTATCAATACTCCCGCCACGGCCAGGGCCCATCTGATCATAACCAAATAAGGTTGTAGCCCCTGGGAGTGGTAGGCATTGCTTAAAATATCTTCCCTAAGTTTTAATAATTACGAGTTTATTGAGGAAACAGTACCATTCTTAGTGATATCACTTTTCAAAAGACAATTTTAATAACTTCTTTAAGTTAAGCATACTCTGCTATAAAGGCAATTGAAGTATTAACATAACCAACATCGTTACCACCATAACATTCTTCACTACCACCATACAGTATTGCACCTCGTAGGACAAAGAAATGTTTTATAATATATATCTTAACATATAGAGAATAAAAGTGAATTTACTTACATATTAGAAACACATTCTTTGATGAATTTGCTCATGCTGCGACTTCTTGAGGCAAAACTCAATCGCATTATGATACAATAAATGCTGATTTGCATTGATACAAACATTGTGGGTAAGACATGAGAAGAATTTTTAATGTAATATTGAAACAAAAAACTATCGCAAATATAAGTGAAAAGGGTATTAACGATAAATACTTGTGTGTTAATAACAGGCACCTATTCAAGAACTAGCTGGTTAGCTAATAAACAGTTTTAATTGCATTTTGTTTTCTGTACAATGAAAAAGCGAATTGTGATCCCATGGCCACACCGGTGCAATTTCAACTACCTAACTTATAAATAAAGCAATAAAGGAAATAGGGTTGGGTGACAAATCATATTTTTTAATAAGGATATCTACTGACCAAATTTACAACAAATCCAGTTGACAAGGTAGTCAAATTCTAATGTATTCAACAAATTCAGTTTGCAGATATGGATAGTGAATCTCTATTAGTGTATGTTCAGAAAATAGCGAGCTATTATAGGAGGTAATCGACAGTTAAGGTCACTTACCCTTTTAAAATAGTTCAGACAATGTCATATACATTAATCTCATCTTTATGTGCCTTTCCACTTTAATACACTAATACTTTTCTTCAGAACAATTCAACTACAACGATAATTTTGGTGTCCTCAAGGTCTTCAGTCAGTATTTAAATATAATCTATAACAAGTGCCATAAATTTGTTTACATTTGTTTAAATCCAAGATAATAGTGGTCAATCAGAGATATGTATTTTCTTATATCTCACAGCCTGAAGATACTGACTCAGCTGAAGTTTCAGCTGCTTCATGGGCAGATGGAGTGCTGCTTGTCTACTCTATCACGGATCGATCTTCCTTTGACTTTGCAAGAAAGACGAGGCAAAAGGTGTGTGAGAAGTGCCTTGCTTTATCAGAGCCCCGTCCATTACCTCCAATCATTCTTGTCGGAAACAAGAGCGATATGATACACTTGCGTCAAGTCAGCACAGAAGAAGGTGAGGCAAATTTCTTATTTTTATTCAAATGTCACCAAGTAAACAAAGAACTTGTTTTAATAAGTTTTCTCATTTAAGTAGGGCTTCATTCAATAACTCTACAGCATTAGAAATACAAGTAATTCATTGCAACAATTTCAGAGTGTTAAAATCATTCGCCTTTACCGGGATTCGAACCCGGAAAGCTATCGCGGCGTCCTCTTATACTCTAAAATTTTTGTGCTTTTAAAGGAAGACAAGAGGACGCCGCTAGCTTAAATAAGATAGCTTATAGCACTCGGATGGGCATCGAGGGATCCGGGTTCGAATCCCGGTGAAGGCGAATGATTTTTACACTCTGAAATTGTTGCAATGAAATGCATGTTAGCGGATGACTCCGTTAAAAGTTACTTTTGCGGCATCTCCCGCAGTTTCTTGAAAATACAAGTAAATTTTTTTGTTGTTCGATTATATTAATAATTAATTGTGTATGAAGTGTGTTCAAAAAGTAATGGAAATTTTGTAATTTTGCGTAGTGAACCTCGAGTTCTTGCTAATGTTCAAACAACCAATTATGTTTCCATGAAACTATGAAAAAATCGCCCATAGTTGTGGCCACACAATTCATGGCTTTTGCAGAAACCATGACAATGCACCTGCTCACAGCTCGTTGACATAAATTTTTGGCCAAACAAGGCACTATATATGCCAGATATGATCCCAAATGATTTTTTCTGTTCCTTAAGTTTAAGAGAAGAAACTTAAAGGGCTGTCATTTCACAAGAAAAAATTATATTAAAAATGAATTGCTGAGAGAGCTAAAAGCGATACCAATGATTCATTGATAAGACAAATAAATGTCTTAAGAGCTTAATAAACCCTTTATTTATTCAACACACCTTATTTCCTTCAGTGGCTATTTCATCAGCTGGTGTGTAATGTAACCAAATGCTAAAGCCAGTTGTTTTTACAATTAAAACAGTAAAATGAGTGTTTGTCTACTGTCCAAAAATGAAATCGAAATGAAGATTATTTCCTTGTATCTGCTTGGAGGGAGGTAACACCAAGTTTTTACTAATCCTTGGCACAAAAACAAACAAAATACCACCATAAGCATTTGGTTATACCGTAATACAATGTGAATTGGCCATGGTGGGCTAACAACCTTCGAACCCAGAAGGTGGGGGTTTGATTCCCACCTGGTGGGTTCTCCTCCACTAAGGGTTTGAGTATATGTGATTATCCTCGCACCTATTTCATTTTAGTAATATGATGTATTAGGCCAAAATTTGGTTGTGATCTGATCAGTGGTAAATAAAAAATAAACATCTTGCCGATTGAAAAAAATCTCAATGACAGAATGACCAATGTGCTTCCAAATTACATAATTTCATGTCTCTTCTCCTAAAATGTCAACCTCTTTTTAACTAGGTGAAATCCTTGCAAAGGATTGGGACTGCTGGTTTCGAGAAGTGGCTGCTGCTGAACAGGTTACCCAGGTGGCAGAGGCATTCCATGAAGTAGTGAGGGAGGTTTGGGCCGCAAGACGCCAGCAGCAACGACAAGGAAGGAGTGGGAACTTGTTGGCTGCTGCAGCAGCAGCTACCGCAAGTGCTAGCAGCCCAGCACTCAACACATCCATATCTTCCTCGTGCCTGCTAGCATCGCCGGGTTTCCCTCCCACCGGTGCACTGCCCGGTCAGGGCAGGGCTCCATCCCCAGTGTGCCCACCTCCGTCCACTCCGTCTCTCCTTGGCAGAGTCCTCGGGGCAAGGGCATATGCCCGAGGAAAGAGTGATAGTGCTTTGCCCAAAGACTGACAGGCACAGAACTGCTAACTACTTCACAACCATACCCAACAACAAAGAGCATTAAGTTCATAAACTTCCCATTGAAAGTTTTTCCTCCGCATATGAAACAGAGTATGCTCAAGCTATGTCAGGGTGAGATTAGGAAAGCCTTAAAAGCAGCCAAGGGCTGTCAATGAATGTGTGTGAACAGTAATTCCTTGAACATCTCACGACATGCATCCTCGATGCTCAAAGAAGTATATGTTTCTGTGACACTGAATCCTTGAAATTTTGAAGGCATGTTCGACTAACCATAGGAAACATGAATCAACACAATACTGAAATTGCTTGTCAAGTGAAAATATTCTGGGAATCCAGTAAAAATTTTGAAAGGATTGTTCATTAGCAACCTCATCTTCAATGAATTATGTTATTTTTACTTACCTAAGAAAAAATATACAACGATCTGAAATTAAGAAATTTATTATAATAAGCATATTTACACACCTATTCCAACTTCAACTTCAAATTTAATAAAATTTCTATATTTTTGTAACAGTATATTTGTACACCTTCCCAAGTGTAGTATTATCTCTATAAGCCTATTCCCCATGAATCATCATATCTCTTGCTGAAAAAAGTACATAATTGGAATCTAAATAAATCAGTGAGTATTAACCCAAGTAATAAGAATATGTACTTACAATTAATTAAAAAGCTTGTGTTGAGCTCAAGGAGAAGGACTCAGTTCATTTTGTAGTCAATAAACAATTAAAACCCAAAACAGATAACCATATCAATCAGTTAAAATACTATCATTATCATTGGCACATACTATTGAAAGAAAATATTCCATATTGCTTTCTACTTAAATTTTCTGTTGGTAAGGTGGCAATTTCCCGAGTGGCCCAGGCCGCTACAAGTACTGTCCTCAACAGCCCAAGCTCTAGCACTCAGGTGTCAAAAAATGTCTACATTTAACATGAAGTTTTCACAGCTATTAACAAGTATTAACAACATACTTCCATTAATTAAGAGTGATAATTTAAATTAGAAAGGGCATCTATTTCAATCTCAATTTACCTACAAGTTATTCCCCATCAGCAGGGCTCTACAAATTATGCACATCCCTCATTAAAACAACTTAGTTGATAAATTAGGGCAACTTAGTCATGAAATTCAGTAGATGCGGTTAAGTAAGAGGACACATTATAGATTGTCTATTCCATAGGTAAATATTCTAGCATTGTGGTAGTATTTCTGGTCTCTGTCATAAGATGAACATTAATAAATGAAAAAGAAAAACTTTGTTTCAATCCACCACTTGAGGATGACACCGTAGCGTCAAAACTAGTCGTACCTGAAATAAAGTGGTGGATTGAAACAAAGTTTTTCTTTTTCATTTATTAAAATGAACTTCCACAAAGTTGAGGCTGAAACTATGGAGTTAATTTAAATGAACATTATTTCACATGCTGAAATTAAACTATATAAGACTTTGCCCAAATGATTAGACTAAACACATTCACTTAAAACTATTTCTTCTGCTTTTCTCTCAAGAAGTGAACATCCCATTAACATCCACAAACTCAAGCTAACAAACCTCACACCATTGAAAACCATATGCGCTACGATGGCTACTACAAAAGAACCCATACTTAGGTGTTGTTAGAAACTAGTTGCTTAGCCAACTACATGAGACTTGGACCCCTCAAATAATGGTGGGGAAACTATTCTGCAAGGAACCAAGGGATGGAGCAAGAGTAAACAATGAATTCATGCTTATTCTCCCACCCATCACCAGACAGTGTAACATAACAAACATGTATTTCATTCTTTCCCATTGATAAAACATTTCATGTTTTCCATGACCAGCAGCAGAAGGGGCAAGTCTTCCACACTCGTAACAAAATCCTTACAAAACAAAATCAACAGCAACACAAGAGAAGATGATGCAAAACAGGATGGAACCAGCTAAAATATGGACTTGGAATATTAGAACAACGTTAAAGACAACAAAATATCAAATAGAGATGCAATACATAGAGGAAATATACATGCATGCATGTTTGGTATGTGAGATGGAAGGATACCAGGGATTATAGAAGGGAAGATAATAGTCACATTACAGTTGAGGGGAAGAGAGCCACCAATAGGTAGTAATACTATTGAAGAAAAAGGTAGGAACAGTAAGCAACATGCATAGGGCAAGCAACTGATAAAATATTATAAGTAGAAGTAAAAGTTGACCCAAATGAACTTAGTCATTATTCAGATCTACAAGCTAACATGCAATCATGGGGAGGAAGGAATAAACTTGAAACTGATAAATTAGATGAAATTATTGCAGGTTTGCCTAGAAGGAAAAATTTGATAGTTATGGGGGATTGGAACACAGGAGGGAGTGGAGGGAGGGATAGGTATAAGGCAAGATAATACAGTTTATGAACAAGGAATCACTGTGGGGAGAAAGCAATAGAGTTATGCGGGAGACTGAGTTTAATCATAATGAAAATTTCGTTAAAACCCTACAATTAACAAGAATATAGGAGGAGAATTCCCACAGATAATATCAGCATATATTTAAACGCTTGGCACAAATTTAGGAACAGCTTCATCCATTCACAGTTTCCAGTAGTGGCAGTGGACTCAGATCATGATTTACTAACTATGAAGAATAACATCCAATGTTAGACAATAAAACAGGAAAGATAGATGAGGAAATGGAATACAGAAGCATTAACTGGAACAAAAATAGGGTACCAAGAGGCAATAGAAGAATTTATGAGTGATGACAAAGAGATCTACACTGTACCCCACAAGGGTGTGTGTCAGAGAGGTAACCACACGTAATTACAAATAAAACAACATTCAAAACCCACAAATTCATACCAATCTTCACACATAAAATCAAATGTGTTCATGCAAAACCTTTACAACCCACACACAAGCGGATACATACACTAACAACCAATACACACATGCACCTACAAACATACCTTGTCTAATGCAACATTTAATCTTGTCCTGACTTGTAAATTAAATTTCTTCTTTAAACATTTCTATAGGGTCTTTGGTTTCTTACTATTATGATTTACGATTGTTCTGGGAAGGAATGAGTATTTGTGACTATCTGCGCTGGAATCTATCTCCCTCATCTTATCTTTGTGGTCTGATCTACCGAAGTAGTGTGGGGCCATAATAATTCCTTTAGTGTCTTTGTCCTAAACCTCTGTAAGTCTGTCAGGTTTGTTCTGTTTGAATCACTAGTGGCTGCCAGCCAATTCTCCTAAAAGACTTGTCACACTCATCTCCTTATAAAAACAATTTTTCACAAAAATTATTGACTCAATTTTTTTTTATTTTCTCTAAACTTTACCTTTTTTGACAAATTTTTCCCAAGGATCTCAAATACTTGCGGCATATTCAAATTGAGGCCTCACTGAAACAAAATAACACCTCTCCTTTACTTTCTCACTACATATACCCACCACCCATTTACTGAACCTGGGTTTGTTTAAAGCTGATTCGCATATTTCCTGATATGTGCTCCCCATGAAAGGCATGGCGTTATAACTACCCCAAATATTTAACTTGATTGACCGTAGTTAGCACTGAACCCTCTATTTCATATTTTATATCCTGTTCCCCACTTCCTTTGTTCCAAAAAAGATGGGAAGATATAAAAAAGTGATATTGAAAGCCGCAAACTAAACTATAAGAACAGTAAATACGAAAAGGACAACCAGGAAGAAGTGAACTGGCATATTTGAAGAGAAAAGAGAATTATTGGGAGAAATCCAAAGGAGGTAGGAAAGGTGGTTGCAGAAAAATTTAATTGGGGATGGAATGCTGAAAACTAAGATAGAGAAGAGAACATAAGGTAGGAAAAGAAAAAGGATAGGCACGTTGGACAGAATGGATGAGGAAATAAGTTTGTGGTAAGGTGCAGTATCAGAGTATCTCTTGCTAAGCAATGCATAGAAACGAAGACATGTTCAGGCCATATATATCCAGAACCTACATTAAACATTAGAATACTCATAATGATAATTAAAGAGAGTTAAATTTATCCTATCATTAAAAACCGCCCAGGAATGAAAATGTAAAATAAATTACACTGTGCATACCACAGTGTTGTCAAAAGAAAATAACATGTAACTTATACAGGACCATAGTACTGTTCTGCCTCCTGAAACATTTTTTTTAATAAAACTTGAAAATTATAAAATAACCCAAAAATGGGCTACAAAGGTGAATGTTCATGAAGATATTATGCTGCCAATTCTTATCAGGTAAAATATTGTAGTTTTATTTGCATTTCAATTTCCCTGTATCACATGGAAACCTTCTCCAGTTGCTCGATTATTTCCTTAATGTAACTGCGGGTGACACCACCAATAATTCCAAGTTTTTTTTACCTTTTTTAAAGCAAAACCTAAGAAACATATTCCTATCAGATTAAAACTCAAGAAAAATTTGTGAATCTTTAATCCACACCAGAAACAAAATATTTACAAAATATATGACACTAAAATTCATCTAGACGATAGACATTTCTTAATTTATGATTACTTGCAGGAAGCAATCAGTAAATAATCAATAGATAATATTTAAACCAATCCAAAAGAACACACATTAAATATACAAAAAATACTGTCAAATGTTTTTTTTATTTTCACTGATGGCACAATATTCACTTGTCTTCATAATTCTCCAAAACATCTGCCAGATGCTCATTGTCACGGGGCTTCTTGTTTTTGTTCCGCCTCTGGTTTGGCTTTTTCCTCTTAAGCGGAGCTATTGCCTTCTTTTGGCCATGATCTTGCATTGACCGAATCCCCTGAAACGGAAATTAAATTGGTCTGGATTACTTTAAGGTTTATTTAAACAATCTTAAACAAAAGAAAAATCATAAAAAGGCTCACGAATGATCCTATGAACTTATTATATTACTAATTACTCATTGCTAGCCATAAGAGAAGTCAAATTATTAGTGCTACGCATAGAAAAATGAATTATCTTAATTACTATACAAGCTGAAAATGATGTAATCACAATATCCGACTTCCATAGATGATTTAATTTTTGGTGAAGGATGACAAAAAATGAAAAAAGTAAAAATATGACATTAATACCCTTGGTATTCACAACCAAAAAAATTTACTTTACTTGAGTTTTGAAGATAAATAATAGCCAATGTAAATGTTTGTTGCCATAAAAGAGAAGGAAATTAAAATATTTATGAAAATACAGTAAATAAAACATTATAGATGAGCAATTAATTTTTGCTTGATTATTTTTCAACAAAATTCACATGGTCATAACAAAAAAAGAAGGATAAACACAAACCTGTTTCTCCAAATATTCTTCAATTTTCTGATCATCCATGCTCTCAACAGCGACTGCTCTCCATAACTTTACAAAGTCTTCTTCGACATAAAAATTGGCTGTTTTGTCATTATAAAAAAGGATTTTCTTCTTATCTATTGGTCGAGTCACATATATCAATTCATTTTGAAGGATCTAAAAATCAAAATTTGAAATAAAATTTAAAAATTCATTCATTTCCTAAAATTAATCATGTTTTTTTGATTGCGAGTTTTACCAACTTGAAAACCTACATAATGCATATATTAATGAAATCCAGATGCAAACAATACGTCAGGATTTAAGATCACACAACATAATTAATAAGTCAAAAAAATACTTACCTTAAGTGCCTTTTCACAGTGTGGTAAAGATTCTTGCACATCTTCTAAGAGTATACCACCCATTCCTTTGAGGTCATGTTGTTTTAGGAGACGCAGTAAAGACTTGCGATCACGTATTCTGTAGGTTGCACGGAAAAGATAGCGCCCATCTGGTGTGACTTCTAATTTTGGATTGTTGGACAAAGCCTCAGTCAAAAGCCACTGAAACACACATACGCAAAGCATGGTTAACATGAACAGAGGACCATTACGCGTTCCACTGACTTGTGACATCATCAGGTACAAGTTACACAGACAGCTGTTGAATATAAACACTTCGAACAGAAGAGAGTGGGTGGGGGGGAGAGAAGTTATAAGCAATTATATGCTCACCCTCAACTCACCTCATCAACTGACCTCAACTCTCCCTCCTACATAGCCAACCCTCTTCTCAAAGGTAATCAAATCCAATGGTTCTAAGTAGCCATTGCGCGTCCCTCCCCCCATAAACTCCAATGAGGCCCCATGCTAAGTCATAAACAAGGTGACACTGCCTCTCATTTCCTTAACTGAAAAAAAACCATGACCATTACCTTTTGAAGTCCCAGAAAACCCAACCTCCCTCCCAATCCTTAGAAGGATATATTCAACAGCTGTAGGTGTAACTTGCACCTGATGATGCCACAAGTCGGTGCATTGTACTGTATAATAAGGTCTGTGGAAAATTATGATCTCATTTAATGTGGAAATTTAACAATTTCACTAAGTGAAGCCTGAAACTGTGAAGTATATTAGGGAGCCATAAAATCAGCTAGGGTAAAAAACAAATCAGTAATTGGTTAAGTGGTAACCAATAATAACATAAGACCTAAATGAGAATTGAAAAATGTAGTCAAAGACTTCATCATTATGGACAACTTGTTCACCGTGAAGCCATTACTCCGGCAATTATCAAAACAAATCATTCATATCCCGTTTTCCATTTACAATTTGAAGGAAAACTTCATACATCTGCAGCGTTTTTGGCAACTGATAAGCTTCTAAGCTCATCACTAAAATTAAATTCATATCATTGGGTAAACAATGTCAAATAAGTAGGAGTGGAGATAGAAGCCACATAAACTTGAGGTCATGTAAATCAGTCCTCTATGCTTAACTGAAAAAATGTCCTGAAAACAATGATTGTGAAAAGCATTAGTTGCACATGAATCAGAAGATAGGCCCAAAGTTGGGTTTCACTCACTCAATGATCATGGGTCAATTGATAATATATGTCTACTGAAATAGGACATAGTGTATCAACAGATGGGGAATTATCACTTTACTAATTTATATATTTTATCAGTTAGGACTGACGAGAAATAACAATTTTTTTTTTAATGTAGACCATCATCATGCAGTTCGTAGCATCTGAAATACTTAAGGATTAGATAATAATGAGTTAAGCAAGATGAGTTAAATTTTGAGATCAAAAATTTATGTATGCATTCTGCCGTCAGGTATTGAAAGTTGAATCAGCAGCTATTAAAAATAGTAAAATGATGTGTACAAAGCAGACATTCCAAGTAATTGCTGTAGCTAAATTGAAAAAGGTCAAGGGAATATAGTCAGTCATGATTTAATATCATAAAATTCAATATTATATTTAATTAATTGTGGTTGTAAGGATTTGCGGTTGAATACATGCAAAAATTGATGCCAGATCTGCACAGAAATGGCAATGCCATTTTCAGGTTCCAATTTCAAATGATCATTTTTTCCTATATTCTGATACTATCAATCAGCAATACTTTTCGTCTTCATTTCACGTGTCATAATTTTTTGAAATAGATTTTACTCATTAATATGTGTCATATACATTATTTTTATGCACATTTCACATGACTTTTTTTTAAACCTATCAAATCTAACTCCATATGTTTATGCTCAAGGAAAAGTTTCCAGAGCCAAATAAGGTTCATTGCATAATCTTCTACCTTGAGACCCACTTTTAAAATGCCATTTTAATCCAGTAATTAGTTTAAAAGACGTCACTGACTAAACGATTTTCTAAACATTGGAACAATTAACATCCTCTTGTTAAAATGCTAACCATCATAACTCCATCTTTAAGTTAATGAGCGTTTAAAAGGTGGGATTGAACTTGAATAGTTCAATTGCAAAACTGAATTATGGCTTTAACCAATTGTAAATGCTCAAATTTAGCTTAACACCAAAAAATAAAACCAAGTTTAAAGCAAGTAACACTTCTTCCGGGACCATAATGCACTGCATAATTACTGCACACCTAGCACAGATCACAGTCAATGTCTGACACCATCAGAAATTTAATTCCACTTGGTAGAGGAATCAAACATGAGGAAGGCCATGCAGATATGACCATATTCCCTCTCATACTCATCCAAACACACACAACATTATGTTTTCATTGTCTTTCATAAGCCTTACCTGTTTCACTTTGGACCCAATATCAAGTTGATTGGTCTCATCCAATATTTCATCTAGCGTCAAAGGATGATCATCCCCTTCTTGATGTCTACTCTTCATATGCTTAACAATTTTGGCAAGCACACCAAATTTATACTGGGAACTTCCAGTCATTGTTTTGTAACTAAGAAAGAATAAAATAGAATACTAGCTCATTACCCCATTAACAAATAGTGCTACTTTACCAAAGAACTAAGTGCAATGGTCAAATACTATTTATGCAAATAAATCTTTTATGAACTAGTACTGAAATAGTATACCACATTAATATTACTGATTCAGTTTACTCAATACAGAAAATGATGACTGATTATCCTTTAAACCGCTATGAGAAAAATGACAGCACCTAAATGATCAACTTTGAAAAAGCTAAATATTAAGTACTCATATCAAAGTTTTTGTAAATAGGATTTGAAGAATCAAATTTTACTGGATGAAGGTTTAACTTCTGAAACTACTATGAATATAACTGGAAAGTCACAATTTAGGTCAACAGGGAAGGGTAAGTTTTGAGATCACACATTCTTAAATGCGTGGTTTTCGACATATAAGATCATAAGATATAAAAAAGGAATTCCTCAGCTGAGTTCCACTGTTTTGCTTGACTACATTACCTCAATATCACCTACATTTAAAAACGGTTCCATGTGGGGAACAAACATTCTATTAATCTAAAAAGTCGAAAACTCAAATTGCATTCTTCCAAACATTTTAAGACTCAAAAAGATGCACTCGTTAGTTCTGCGTACCGCATCTTTAATCTGTACATAAAAGCGGTACAAATGATTCAACATGAATAACAAAGGGAGGATAGACACCACGATGTACTGTAAACAACGATCAATAAAATTAATACTTGAAAAAAATATTTTCATTTGCCTGTATATATTCACAAAATCATTTCCATGAATTATGCAAAAGCATTCGAACTTCTAAATACATACGTTGTTCACACTAAGAGTATAACATTTCAAAAATTAATTTAAATTGCTTGGAAAGCAAGAGATTTGAAAACAACTATTTTGCATATTAGTTAAGGCCTGAGATCTTTGTGGTGTTCGAATTTCTAACAAATAATGGGCTTGACTTCACTTCTCAACTTTACTTCTGCCACAAAGCATTGCAAGTAGGTTTTATTTACAAGTTTTGCTAGCTTAAGTCTTCATTCCCATTCTTCACGAAAGAATTTCCCTCAACAATATCGATTATGTCAGTTGGAAAAACTTATCCACGAAAGCTCTCGAATAACGTTCATCTCCTGCTCATATCGTCAGCTTTGATTTTTATTTTATTCCACAGGATGTAACAATGAGTGAGTGTGTAAATAATGTGAAGTGAAATGAGAGTATAAAGAATGATGTTAAAACAAATCATTTAATTCATATATTTATTCACATAAATTTAATATACCTAACAACATCCATTTTAGGTGCTGGAGTAGGGGGAGGTTTCATTTTTCTTTTGGAGTTGTCATCTTTGGGTGTAGAATTTTCATCTTTTTTCTTTTTCTCAACCCTATAAACGAATGACAAAAATCGTGAACAATAACGAGGCACGTTTATAATAAGTATTGGCACTATTAGTAAGAAGTACTGTCAATTTAATTTTATATGTATAATTATTCATGTGGCACTTACGTGGGGGTCGACAATGCCCTCTTCTTGAATAATTCTCTTTCCCTTAACAAACTTGGATCCATTTTGAATAGTTTAAATTCAGACCAATTGTGCAAAATGCCAGATATAAAACTTATCAGGTACGCTTCACCTGTTTACGGAACAGGGTTACGACGGGTACTCATTTGTTCCGCAAACAAGTTACTCCTTAATTTTGTTCTTCACTTGTTATTTTGTGCTACAAAAAAATTTGAATTTTATACCCATAATGGTCGTTTATATCTCTATACAATTTATTTATAATTTCTGCCGTTCCTACCTGAAAAGTTCTGATTTTTACCTTAGTCAGTCATTTGTAATTACCGTAATTTAGTACCATGATATGTTATATATTTAAGGCCTATGCGGTACACCGACACTTGGTTGTAGAAAAATTGTGCTCTTCCATTTACATTGTTATCATTAATTTATTTACCAATTACTAGGATGATAAGATTTTATGATATGCTAATAGAGCTACCATATTTAATTCTTCGTTTGGTGAATTTAAAAGGAAAGAATCTTCCTATAGGGGTAATTCTTTGAGACTGATAAACAAACTGCAGGGATCATAGGTACCACAATTTTTGTTCTCCCGACCTCATTGGTGGTATGTACAATTATTGGGCTCCCGAAAAGCTGATGGTTTATAATCAGGGGCCGATTCACCAGTGTGGATGCAATAACCACACTTAAGGCTGGACTTGATTCCCTTGCTTTGGGTTACCAGCTGTAAAGCACAAAGGTTTTCTTTAATATGCGTTTTGTTATCTTTTCTAAGTCCATACATTTTGCTCCTTTTTCTTTCTAGCATTCTCCAATTGAATCCACAAACGGTGGTTTTATGCCGGTTATGTCTAATATTTAATATTCTTATCAACCACAAATCAATATGCAATAAATACAAATTACCCAAAGCCGTACTCTTAGGGGCACTAGTTAGGGGACACGGGGGAGGGTGCAAAGAATAAGGATAACAAAACTGCACGCACACTCTCTCACTCCGGTATTTGCAGTGCAAATTGACCGTTGCAAGTCACAAACACACACGCACTCAGGGTTTACGGGGGAAAAAACCCCTCTCATAGATTTTCTTCAAGGAAAGGGGCAGGGTTATATTTACATAATACAAGAATGACAAATTTTTATTTTTTGTTAATTTAAAATGCATTTTAAAGATACTTTTATCAATATGTAAGCTGTTGATGCATTGGTGTCTATGTGTAGTAAAGAATATCTGATCATTTGTAACGCTCAAAATTAAGAACTTACAGAGCTTATCAAATGGCTCCGAAGAAATAAATCAATACTTAATGCAAAAAAATCTTAAGTCATATGCAGCCTTGACAACATTCTTATCTCCTTCCTCTTTCAATTTGTCATTGGCAGTGTTAATTACAAATTCAAGTAGGAAGCATAAAATGGTGAAAAACAAAATATCTCCAAATAATTGAGCTAGAAGGACAAATTATTATTATTATTACTTTTTATTTGCCCAGAGATCACAATACAAAATACCGGGTGGATGGTGTATGTACATGATATAAGGCACGTCAATAAGGAACAAAGACACAGGCTCTAATTAAGATGCAAAGAAATGAAATGGTGCTCATAGTTACATAATATATGACATAACGCCATGAACATTGGCTGTTTCATGCACATGAAATATTAATTAAGGCAATAATTGAATAACCAACATGAATCAGACCATGACAATTGCTATAAACAAATTATAGGTTACTACATGGAAATGTGGATTTGGAGGAGGATAACAAGAACAAGATGGATGGACAAGAAAAGCAATTTGGAAATTAAATAGAGATAGAAAAGTACATGGAGAAATTAAAGAGGAAAGGAATTAAATAAAAGAGATGGAAAATGTAATTAAGGGAAAATAAGAGGAAAAAAAGAAGAGGAAGACCAAGAAATAAATTTATTTTGGTATAAAAAGTACTAAATATATTAAAGAGCATGAAATAATATGCTGAAAGTCATTTGTTTCTTATCTGTAGAACTATGAATGCTTTTTTGCATTTTTTTGTGCATAAGTAAGGCACACTTAAGTAATGCAATAGATTCTATTTAATTTATTAGTAAATAATAGTGGAAATCACATGCATAAATCCGGAAACAAAAGTAAATTCTTTTAAAATACAAAATTTTTTATAAGTGTCTTGGAATTCTTTTTTTGTGAATTGCTAATTATTATCAGGTAATCTACCAGTTCAGGTAGGTTTTTGGATGGACACAACTATCAAATAAACATTTTGTAACTCCAACAAAACCTAATCCAGCAACTTAATCTACATCAGGTCCCTCTTCATCTCTGTGTACCTCTTTCCTCCCTTCATCCCGTCCAACATCCCTGTCCAGTTCCTGCCCTTTCCTCGTTTGCCCAACATTCAAAATGCTAATATGATATAGTAAAATAGTGAAGAAAAAACATGATTTCGGCCAAACTAAAACTTGTATAAATATGGTAAGAAAACTAACCACTAGAGTGAAATGAGGCCTATTTAAAGCGAGATCATTTATTTTTATCCCTTCGTTAAGGTAATAGTAAATAGACGCCCTGTTTTTTCCGATCTGCTCTGATGGTCTTCGGTACCTCCATTTTTCACTTGTTTAAAATGGGAATACAGTAATTAATGTATTTTCGACTTAATATATGTTTTGTACCCAATGCATTTAAAAATTGGTTGAAAAGCAATGCTATAAACAAAAACCTTATTTAGAGATGGCTTTATAGAGATTTATTTAAAGGCATTAGCTAAATATTAAAATCATTTTACAATTTCTATCCAAATATGAACGATTATTATGGAAAAATAACACCAACTCCTATCATTTAACGGTCGAAAGAAATTCAATAGTAAAGAGTAAGTATCCATGAAAAATTCAAACAGTAAAACTAACTGTATCCGAGGCAATGCCATAACTTTCATTTCTTACATATAAATTAATTGCGTTTTAATGAGTGACTTTTTAGTCAGAATATTAAAAACTTAAGATGTGTCATGGAAATTTACATCAAGAACGGTAAATGAAAGATAATATCTATTGTTCCTTATTTTGTTTCTGCCCACTTAACAGATTTAATTAATTGCCACGATTCACAATTTTCAAACGCCGCCACTCTTTGCCTAATGTCACGTGATATTCCGGCTTTGCTCACTTATGTATATCCCTAGTCAATGTCAAACGCCATTTGCCATTACTGATGTAGGGGTTTCGTGCATTGGGTTTGGGGATTCTGGTCACCGGCAGACACCACAAATATTGCCATAAATACGCTAATCAAAGGTGCAACCAAACGCACAGGAAGCCGATGTAATTCAAGAGAGAGAATTTCTGTTTCTACTTTCTATTTCCTGCGAAGGTCGTGTGCTTAGTATTGTATTGCTTCAGGTTTTAGATAAATGTAATGGATCAGCGAATGATAGAGTGGAAAAGTTAATGTTGTGAGTGTGTAGAAGACATCAAATGTGACTTAGTGTTAATTTTTTTACCATAAAGTTATTTGCTCATCCATGTAATACCTTAAGCAGTTTAATCGAAGAATGGCTGCAGTTTTTGATATCGAATTGCATGATGCAGAAAATGTTGACGGTGATGGCTCAGATGATGATGCTATTGAAGTTGAAGAGGTAATGTATTCCTCTTTCGTTATCTCAGCGTATGGAGCCATTATAAGTTATTGATTGTTTCAGTTGAGGTCTACTCACTAGAAATTAGTTTTCCCTTACTATTATTTTATTTTTGTTGTACTATGTTAACGTCGATACTTCCGTGAAAAGTGTGCATTTTGTGTTGAGGAATCCGTACGATTAAAATGATGACTTCATAAGATTTTATTTGGTTGGTATTTTCGAGTGCCAGATGGAAACTTGGGTGCAACATATTTTAACAAAATATTAACTCCGCAGTTCATGTTATTTTCATTTGTTATCTATTACGAATCTTTACATGTTTTTTTTTCATTTTGCAGGGTGGCTATGATACTGATCCCAATGTAAATGCCATTATTGAGTGAGTTTTAATGTTTTTTAATTGTATTGAAAATTTGTTCTTTGGTGTTTAGTTTAAGGAATAGTGGTATAATTGTTCATCGTTATTTGCCATTTCAGGTCAGATGACTTAGAAACAGTTCAGTTGTGCGAGCAGAATGTGAATACAGGAAAAGAAAAGACTGGCCCTCAGGATTTCGAATTGAGAAAGGTACTGGGCAAGGGAGGATATGGCAAAGTTTTCCAAGTACGGAAAGTTACAGGGCAAGATGCTAATACTATATTCGCAATGAAAGTGTTGCGAAAAGCTTCTATTGTAAGAAACCAAAAAGACACTGCACATACTAAGGCTGAACGTAATATTCTTGAAGCAGTCAAGGTAATTTTATTTGTTTTAACTATTTCTTTCTGTTAAATGGTGTAGTGCATAAATTGTTTTGTTTCAGCCTTTTACATAATGTGTTGAGGCTGCGTACATTTAATGCCATGTTTTCATGCCTGGGCTGTTATTCTTAAATAAATATCGTCGCACTTATCTCGCTTATCTATCTCGAGCTTTCTTGGTAGCTATCTTCCATAAATTGACGACCTAGTCGCTATTTTCCATTCCTAATGCTCGCAATTAGTTGGCGACGTTGCAATAACTACAGTACAGTCACTATTCCAAAATATATATAGCGATCCCGATTGTCGTAATTATGTAGATCGAATCTGGCGTGGGTGAATATGCGTAAATATTGTGGCATTATTTTCTTTGGTGAAACACTGCAGACCAGCTTTTCATTGATTTTTTACACTTAGTTGTGAAAATTTGCGAGACCCATGTACCTAAATCTATTTGCCTTTTGTTATTTTACGAATGGAAGTTGTAAGGAAAAGAACGAATGGGATTAAAATGGAGATTTCTTGTTTATGCATCTCATATTTTTAAATTTACATTTCCCTTTTGTGGCAAATGTACACATACGTTAGACCAGAAAAAGGAATGGAGATGTTTCCATTTATATAAAGGAAATATAGTACTCTCGCAATGGATGACATACACGCAGTTCTTTCTTACCTGCAATGGGTCTTATTAACCCCATGCAGTTGTTATAATGTTTTGCGAGATCACTACATGTGCAGTGACCTGTCTCATCTAGATATTTTCTTTGGTTACCGGAATACTTTACGTTTGGCAGCTGTAAAATCTTATATTTTGTGTTAAATTCTGGCATATTTTACATTCCTCCTGTGCTTAGGGTTTGTGGTGAAGTGTGTTTATTTACCCGAAAGTTCTTGCCTAAATTGCCAATGCGTGTGTGGTAATGACTAAATACTATTTGATTGAAGAAATGGAACAACCTACTTTCGGCACTGGCATGGCACTTCACTTACTAACATGAAGATTACTTCCATTTCACGTATTGTATAGTATTAAACTCCCAGTAATTGTAAAGGTTGAAATGGCTACATGTTAACTTTCATTACTGGTGCGAATTTCATAATCGGCTTTTACTGTCGAAAACAGATTCCCCTCGGGGTTTTCTCCGCAAAATTTTAACCCTCGCTTGCAGTGGTAGTACATATCCACAACGCGAATGTTTATAACCTCTTAATAAATTATTGTATAGGCATTGGTATAGGGCCTTTTCGAAATTCAATTACCTGTTTCGGTAATCCAATGGGGGATTTAGCTGTTAGAAATATTCAACTCTGTTGCTGGCTCTATTTACGCGAAGGGGCGGGGCCAGTTGATTACGACTGACAGCTGTTATTTGCCATCGCAATTTATTGCGACCCAAAATTCAGAACCGCGATCGTCGCTATAATAGCGTGTGCAATATCGCGATAAATTTATTGCTACCCATATCCAGAATAGTAGTCCATGGCTATTGATATTTGTGTGTGTAATTTGTATTTTTGATAATTGATTTTTCAAGTGTAAGACTAAGTGCTGAGCTAATTGTTGCATTTCATCTCTTTAGCACCCTTTTATAGTCGATTTAATATATGCTTTCCAAACTGGTGGAAAATTGTATCTAATTTTGGAGTATTTGAGTGGTGGTGAACTTTTTATGCATCTAGAGCGAGAAGGAATTTTCCTTGAAGAAGCAGCTTGGTAAGAATCATTTTTACAATCACCGTTAAAGTATGTATTTTAATTTGCTTTTCATCTTATTAATTAGTACTTAAACCATTTATTTGACTGCATGCTTGAAAGAAAGCTAACAGTGTATAGAATAACACTTGTTGAAGGCATGATCACTATGGGTCACAATATTTATGAAACTTAATTTATTGTATTGAACAAAACTTCCTTTAAAATGCCATACCTGAGACATTGTCTTATGGAGATTGAAGTAGCTAAATATAAATTCCACATAAAAGAAGAAAATATTGCTAAAAATACCATTTCCTTTTCTGCTGAATTTCTCCAAAACTGTTGCTATGACTTGTTGCTATTTTTCCTGATAGCTGTGGTCAGATGAAGAGATTTTATTTACCATATTAGCATTACTTAATACAATTTACAAACCCAGTTTTAGAAGTGTGCTTGGTGATCCATTGCACATGGCACAATCTTCATCTGGTGGCTTCAATATTTTTGTATATCTTTAATTTCTCTAACGTTTTAATATGTAGAGTCATCAGTGCAATGATCTTGGTTTTCCCCAAGTAAGCTCATCCTTATGTTTTAATTTTTTTTTCTGATTTTACCATATTTTCCATGACAATTCAGTTCTATTTCTGTTGTTCTATGCCTAATAATATAGAAATTCTCACAGTAACAATTATAGTGTCCTTTGAATAGATAGTGCTAGAATATATAGTGTCCTTTGCTTGTCAAACATTTAGTTGTGATCTGTAAGAACAATGCCATGGCAATTATCTTAATATTTCTCATGGTTGCTTATGATTAAATAAATTGGAGTAATACTTTTCTGACTATTTAATTAACGATAGTTTTGCATTTAAGCAATGGTAAATCTGTAATTGTCAGGGTTTTCCTTACCTACGAATAAGTATATCGCGAAAATAGTTAAATTTCTGCATTCACCGTATGATATGAGGAATTTCTGACTGATGAAATTTAATTTATCTCGCAGATTAAAAGTTTCCATTTTGGTAGGAAAGAGTTTACCGATGATAATATCAGGGGTGAATTTTCACATGTTGACTGCCTAGAAAGCATGGACCCACTTTTCTAAATTTCCTGTCAGGGAATTATTTTCGAAAAAGGAGAAGTTAAACCAGGGTGTATGAATGTATATGTAACTTGAATATGTTTCTTTTCAATATTTTCTGTCACTGTTTTTCAGATTTACTTTCAGAATGGTTTGCATTTTTTTTACTCTGCATTTTGCCAGTTCTATGATTTAAAAAGCTTGAATTGAAAGAAACTATCTTTATAAATTGTATTATTTTCTGTTTCACAAAGATTTTACCTGTTGTAGATTTTACTTCAGATATGTTTAATTGTTTTATATACCTCAACAGTCATTCTTCTCTTTCAGTTTTTACCTTTCAGAAATAATTTTAGCATTAGAGCATTTGCATATTCAAGGCATTATTTATAGGTAAGATTATCTTTTGAATACTCTTCCTGAAAATTGCAATTTGAGTAATCATCAAAAAGTTTTCTCATTATCACATTGTACGTATTACAGAGATTTAAAGCCTGAAAATATATTGCTTGATGCACAAGGTCATGTGAAACTTACAGACTTTGGTCTATGCAAGGAGCATATACAAGAAGGAATAGTAACCCATACATTTTGTGGCACTATTGAATACATGTAAGTGAAATTTATATCGACTAATACTACTTTTACAATGTATATAATATGAAGTGAACAAGGTGAAATAGTGGTACTTGGCATTCATTTCATGACCGTTTGTATTCCACCTACTATTTATTTTGCAATGAGCGGAAATTACTTGCACCAGAGACCTCTTCAGTTTCTTCCACTCTTTATGTTAATAGTGTTTTGCGTGTAAAATTGAAAAAGAATACAAAAAGGAAGCATCTATCTGCTCATGATTGCAATGTTGTCAGATAAGCTGATTTCCTTGCAGTCCTTTGATTTTTCTGCATGCATAAAGGGATGCCTTTTCATAGATTCAGGGAGAGTTCAACAGTTGTGAGGTGGCCTAAGTCCACCCTGATTTTCAGAAGCGGCAGATATTTTTCAGTGGTATCTCAATCCCTACTTTGAGGTCCTTTGTAGAAGGCACTTTGAGTGAGTACGCCGTCTGTCGGATGGGATGTTAAACTTTGGACTCCATGCCTTTCGTTAAGAGCACGCCAATGCCAAGTTTCTCTCCACCCTGCATCCTTTCCTATCCATCCCTAATGGCTCAAATGACCTCAGCTGTCGGTCGTCTCCCCTAAAACTACTACTGTGTTTTTATAGGTTGAAGCAGTAATGTATTATGGAATGTTGTTTGTGCTTTTAAAGCAAGTGAAATCTTCCCTTTGGAAGTGAAGTCGGGTATAATTCTATTCTTAGGCATTTGAGAAGCTGACAAGTATTTTCATTAAAATGATGATTCTTATTTTCTCATTATTCCTATTCTTTTATCGTTTTCCTTCTTCCCTGAGCTTGGCTTTTGTGCCAGCATATATGCACCCACATTGAAATAATTGTAAAACTGGAAAAATCGCTTTCCAATACCACAAGCAGGGAAATTTTGCAACCTAATATATTGTCTTGCAATACAAATAGATAATGTCCATCTCAAGTTAGTTTGTATTTTCTGTTTTCTATTTACATCAGAGTAATTTTTCATCAAAATCAGAATATTTTACATTTTTGTTTGGTGGGAAAGTCCTGGAGTTTGTTTCAAGTGTTCACTTAAATTGAAGCTTATTTAGACTATCAAAAAATATGAGTTGTTAATTGGGCCAATTGGCCATGTAACTACTTCACAGTTCTGTCTGCTTGTGTAATGAATGTTTTTTTAATTAGATAGAAGCCCATTTTTTCCAATGACACGCTGTAAAGAAGCATTTCAAAGTGTTGTATATAGAATTTGTACTGAGGTTTTTGGACTAAGTGTAAATAGAAGGCACCTCTGTGTTTCGGTACCATGTGATGCACATTGATAAAAGCAATTAATCTCCTGTGACCATCTTCCCATCAGGGCTCCTGAAATACTCACAAGAAGTGGCCACGGCAAAGCTGTGGATTGGTGGTCATTAGGTGCCTTGATGTTTGACATGTTAACTGGTGCTGTAAGTATTTAGAATTCTTGATAAGTTGGTTCTGGCTATAGTTCTGACTGGTTTAAGTGGGTTTTCATAAGGGAATCCATTCAGTTTCATAGCATTATCATTTAATCAGTGTTGATTGTTTGTTATCTTGTCAGGCTTTTTTACATTCTTTTTTAGTAAAGATTGGAGAAATATTTTTCTACTGTTTCTTAGTGTCTTTAGGTAGTCATAAAATTACTTTCAAAATATTCACTGTGTATTGATTTGTGTGACTTCTTGGTCCTTGTATGGCATGTTATAAGTTAGGTTTGATGGATGGTTTTATTTATATTTTTAATTAAATTAAATATTTGGGGATAATAATTCTTGACTGCATGGTGTCATTTATGCTTCTGTCAAAGTTACATGTTGCATATTGTTTCAATCTGGATAAGATGCTTTGATTTTAAAAGCTTTTCCAATCAAATGTAGCCTCCCAAGAGTCCATCTTTTGTGACTTAGGTTATATATATATAGTATATATATATATATATATATATATATATATATATATATATATATATATATATATATATATATATATATATATATATATATATATATATATATATATATATATATATAGTGAGTGGTTAATGGAATTTGGCATGTATGATAAATGCTGAATGTTTTTTTTAGCCACCATTTACTGCTGAAAATAGAAAGAAAACAATTGAGAAAATATTGAAAGGAAGACTGATATTTCCTCCTTATCTTACAATGGATCCTAAGGATTTAATCCGCAGGCTTTTGAGAGTGAGTACACATAGGCTTAGTTAAATTTTCATTTCACTTGCAATTGGAGCAAAAGTTAAAATGAAGTCATTCTCTGTATTCTCAGCGACAAGTCAGCCTGAGGTTAGGATCTGGCCCAAATGATGCTGAAGCCATAAAAACTCATTGCTTTTTCAAGCATATAAACTGGGCAGATGTCTTGGCTAGGAAACTTGAGCCCCCAATCAAACCATGCTTGGTAATTATGAAAATCACTGTGGTTTTTACAATGCATATTGTGTGTGTGCGCATGTTATTGAGTGATGTTTTTATTGCTTTAATCATTATTTCTAGACTGGTGAAGATGACGTCTCGCAATTTGACACCAAATTTACTAGGCAAACTCCTATTGATTCTCCTGATGAGTCAACTCTTAGTGAAAGTGCAAATTTAGTTTTTCAGGTAAGAGTTTTTTTAAATTAAGTGTTTGAGGGCCAGAATGTTCTGAGTAAAAATTCCAAATAGTAAATAATGGTGTTAAAGTCATATTAACTGCTTACTACACAATAAAAATCAAATTTCAAAAAGAGCATGCAATTTTGTTTGATATGAGCTCCAAAATTTTAAGTTTGTTTTTATTATGGTTTATCTTTTGTTATATAATGTTATGCCTTTTTTCTTGTTCATTATAATGAAAGGTTTCCTTGAAATATTCCTCTGTTTTTGGGACATGAAGTGGAAAATGCCAAACTATGGTTTTCTTGATCAAAGGAGAGGATTTACTCTTCTGATAGTTAATATTCTTTATTTATACAGGCTCCCTATTAATACTTCTTAGAATAAACACATCATGTTGTATTAGTTTTTCTATTATTTGCTTTGTGTTAATATATATGCCACACTGGTTTCCCAGTCCTGTATGGTGAAGGGAGACAATGGGTGATTCATGGTTAGTCTAGTGAATGTGTATCTTAAAGCATGAACCATAATATTTCTAGTGTTCGTAAGCCACCTCAAATTGATAGAAGGTACATTTTGTCTAATTTTAACAACAATGAGTCTTTGGGGATCAATACTAATGCTTAAGGTGGCCCTTATTGTGAGTGCTTTCGTTTTGAGTGGGTAACATGGGAGGATGAGGGAGAGAAAGGGGAAAGTGAGAAATATTTAATAAAAATCAAATAACGCTTCTTGTGATGATGCATCCTAGGGATAATTCTTGCGTAAAGTAATTGGACTTATCTGGTATGGGTAAGATAAAACACTAATAATGGCATTTGGTGGGCCACTGCCACCAAGTAAGGGCCTTGAGGGATTCATTGACAAATGTTGACATGACAAGGAGCAAAATGGAGCTCAATGTAGGTCTAGAAGGGACACTCCCATGAAAAAGGCAATGTCATTTATTCTTCTGTGGGATGAGGGTAGGGGAATATGGGGCCGCACTTACCTCCCCATCTGCTAATGTCTCAGGGTACTTCTCTGTATATGGGGGTGAAATTACCTCTTCCGGGTCAAGGTCTGGCCAGTCAGTTATCTCAGGTGTTTCTGGTGCTGTCAGGGAGACGAATCAGCAGTTGGTTTCACTTTCAGGGTTATTTGTGTCCTGTTCAACTTGGCCTGTTATTTGGAAACCAGGTGGTAATGTAACAGTTCACGGGGTGCCCCTGCTGCCAATAGGATTATATCTGTCCATTCAATATTTGCTAATGTGAGCATGACACAGCCTCTGTTGTACTTACAAGGCCTCTCTTTGCATAGCGAGCGAACTCTGGCCAGGTATTCGTGTTGTTCTTGCATGAGCATTTGCATCTGGGAAGCTAGCAGTAACAAATGTTGCTGCACATCAGTTATTTCATTGTGGTTTTCTTGTTTGCTAAGTTTGATAATTGTTCTTTAGACTTGAATTTCTTCTTCCTCTTCTGCAAACAGATCTTGAGACAGTGTTATCATTTATTTATAAATAATTGTACAAAGGGTTTAACTAAAGATGCACTGGTGACGTACTTCTTGTTAATTTTTATTGTTAACACTTAATTTGTGAAAGTAGGTCGGATTTAAGCTCACGATTGAATGTTGTTCCCAATGAGAGTGATTTGGTTAAATGCAAAGGAGGCAAAAATTATTTTGCAGTCATGTACTCGAGGTAAATGTGATTATTAATAAGGTGTTTTGGTTTAACTTGGTAATCTGTATTTTCTTGGCCTAAATCTTTATATAGCACTTTAAATGAATATTCAGATCCAATTCTTTTATGTATTTGATGTTCACTATTTGCTTTTCTGACTCAAAATTACACGCTCAAAAGTCTCTGCAACCATAACCTATTAATTACACAGGCCTACAAAAAAAATTTTTTTTTTGGTGCCGGGAATCTTTGTGATGATTTTAACTATATTTGTAGAGCTGAATCCAAATATGAAATCCGTTTTTATTTAACAGCTCTACTTTTTTAGATATGGCACATCTTATGATTAGTTGTTTTAATATTTGATATATTCCGGAAAATACTTTTCAAAGTTAAATAAATCTATAAGTATACTAATTTATAACCACTCTGCGGTGTTCCTTTTATTTTCAATAAACTGTCAATAAGTTCTATGTATATTTCTATATTGTAGGCCAATGAGATTAAAAAACAAAAATCGTTTGTATCGACTTCGGTAAAAGATTTATTGATAGCTCCAAGCGTAGTTTAAAATGTGTACTTCTTCACAATGGTAACAGGTTTGGCGCAATACCAATCGCTCATTCAACTAAAATGAAAGAAGAATACGATACAATAGCATTGGTCTTACAGAAGATAAAATACCAGGAACATCGCTGGGTAATATGATATTGGAATATTATATTAATAATTATTAATATAATATTCCCATATCATCATGTAGAAGATTTTTCACGTAAGTAACAACATATCTATATCTTGAAAACTATAGCTGATAGGAAAAAACTAGTGTCATAATTGGATTCAGCACCCCAATTGTTCTTTAAATCAGCATTAAAAGCTCCGGCACCAAAACCACTGTTGGCCTGTGTTATTTATTACGTTAGCCAAAAGATGTTCGATTAATAAGTTTTGACAGCTCTCTGCAATAGATTACTGGAGTATGAGATTTCAAAATAATCTTGATAGAAACAATTCCTTATGCTGATCACTTGTCTTAACCTTACCTTAGTGCTGACCATGTTCTCTCATTATTTCCCTTCCAGGGTTTCACATATGTGGCTCCCTCGGTGCTCGAAGAGATCTACAAGCCCCCACGTGTGGTGAAGGCCCGCTCCCCTCGCAGGGGCCCACTCTCGTCACGCAACCCCTTCAGCCCACGACATCATCCATCCTCCCACCCTCATCACCCATCCCCTGCCACCCTTGGGGGTTTTGCCAGTTGTCATGATGGGCGCCTGGTGGCACCCATTGTCGGAACGGGAGCCATGCCTTCGGCATCTGCCCACAATGACCCCACAGAGGAGATGGTTGTTGACATGGGCCACATGCATGCATAGTCGTTGTCATTGCCACAGCTGCCCCATTTTTTTTCCCTCACAACTGAGATTGTTTTCCCAGTAACACAACACCAAAATGTAATTGTCACCGGGGATTACTTCATACACTTTCCTTTCCTCCATGCTGTTTTGTTTGAATCCTTAATGAAGGTACAATGAGCACATTTTATTTCTCTTGTCATAACTTCACCCTCTTGTACTTGGAGGTATTTTCATTATTTTATAATAATTATTTTTCAGGGGAGTAAAAAAGTTCAGAGGAGGTGCATATTGTCTTATGCATGCCTATATATGTATGATTGATTGATGTGGTCTGATTGGCATAGCATTGTGAAAGATGTGGCATCTCCTTTGATTGTGAATGTCCTACTCCCTCTCCGTGTAATCGTGTTGAGGTTGATGGCCTAACTCGACGGTGCTACCAAATTAGCAGGGACACACTCATTTGTATATCCTACCTCTTAGAGAAATTAATCTCACTCTTTCCTCCTTATTTCTTCAAAATTCAGGCTTGAATAGTATGTGACAGGCTTTTCAAATGGTCACACACAAGTGTGCTTTGTTTTATTTTAGCTGGCTTGCTTCATTGCTTTCATTTGTCCCGTGTTGTGTAGGTCATGCTGGTCATTTTATTTTGATGAGATTTTTTTTGATATAGTCGACATCGAAAGATAATGTATGCCTGTGTGTACGTGTGACGGTGTATATATATAGGCATACACAATCACACACACGTATATCTTCTATGGGTCAGCGAAAACATTTGGCATAGCAATTAATTGACACGGACTGTTGACGGGAGAGCTCTTGTAGATTTTTCACTCCTTCTGTGTATTTATTGCAAATAGTGTATGTGTATTCTGGGTGATCTGCTTTCCATGCGTGTTTGTGCATGTGTGGTTTGCGTGAATGTTTAGAGAAAGAAGAGAATGTTATATTTTGCTAGCCTTCTGGTTGAGTACGTGTGCAAGATAATACACCAATACTCAATATTGCAATCGTGGTTAATAAACAGAATTACTGTTACTACTAATACCAATCCTGTGAGTGAAGCAGTTTCTTTTTTGTGTGACTATTCAGAACCAATTGACTTTTGGGGGAGTCAACAAGAATTGTGAGCAAGTGAGCATGTCTTGTCTGTGTGTGTGTTTGTTTGTGTGGCATAATTCCCTTTGCTCACCCATGGCTCTGGGGCATTTGCCGTCTCAGGCCTTGGAAGTTTTTGTTCGCCTTCGTAGCTAGGAAGGACGCGGCCTTGCCTTGTGCCGCTCTTAATGCGCTAATAAATAATATTAATGATGATGCTGAAAGTGGAAGGTTGCCACTTGGACTTTGGCCTCCTAGTGTTACTGCAACAGAGGAGCTATCGAGCCTTCTTTAACCAGTTGTCTTCTCTTTGAATATTCCCCCAGCCTCAGAAAAAAAAGCCTCTCACCCTATAAACCCCCCTTCAAGGAGAATGCAATGTGTACATAGCTACCACACTCATGCGTGCATAACGAAAGTCTTTTAACAGAAATTGAATAATAATTAAATCATTCAAACGGTCTGATGAAAGTGAGTTTTTTTAAATCCTTGTTGCACGTATGTTGTGCTGTAGCCATAATTATTTTCAGCTAGTCTCCTGTTGCCAAATAAAAGCAAACTTTTGGCGTTGTGATTGCCAAATTATTGAGTGGCTGATACTTTTCTACTGCGTGCCTATTGTCTGTCTTGTTTGGAATGAACTTCATGGTCGATTGTGAGCTGCACACAGTAGTGCCACTCTTCATTTTAGTAAAGAGTACTTATATCTTAGGTTAATTATTTATTCTAGTAATTCTTTATAAGAGGACAATATTATTTCTTTGGGTCATGTGGAAAATTTTATTTCTTGTCTATCAAGATTTGAAGAATATTTCAACCAAGTCTTATGATTGAATTAGGAGCTGATTTATCATTTTAAGTGTTTGATAGTAGATAATAGTATCAATAATTGGAAAATGAAATAGTGGGTTTATTAGTTACATTTTGGGAGGAATCGTGAGAATATGAGTTTAAAAAATTTGGTTTTTCATTTATTCTGTTATTTTTATATTTGTGGTCAATTTTGTGTCTTTATCCATAGCTTCATGAACTGAGTTATTTATGAAATCAGAATTGTTGACTAATTTTATATATAAACTGTTTTGGCCATTGTATTTTTTGTGCCTGGAGAGAGTCATAATCATTTCCATGTGCACTTTCTCGCTGGAAATGATTGTACTCATTCTTATTTTTTTTCAAGGATCAGCTCGTTGTGTTGTGGGCCAATACCCTAACTCTGAATTTGTCAAAACATGTGGCTGTTGTTATACATTTGGGATTGCAGAGATAAAAAAGAACTATTGCAAGACTGTTTCTACCTCATTGCAAAGCTGCTTAGGTCAACACTTTGCCATAATGATTTTTTGCCTGTTAATTTTGCCCAGTACTCATTGTGAATTAGACATACCTATCTACATTAACTAATGAAAGGAAAAAGGAACACAAGTATCTTAGCCAAGGTTGTGAACTGGTAGGTTTGTAAGGGATGTATATCTCTTAACTGGCATGACACTAGTTTTTCATCAAGAAACAGTTGATTTTTAACAAGACTGTTCACTGGAAATAAAATTGAAATTGTTTATAAATATAATAAAATCAAAAAGATGAAATTTAGCCCCCGGTAAGAATCACCCTGTTGTTGAATTACCTTCTCTAATTGTCTGTTCAATGTCCATGCTCATGAATCATATTTTTTTGTATGGGTTTTCTATGCATAAAATTGCAAAGCAGAAAAAATGAGTGAATGGTTTTAATTCTTAAATAGAAAAAATAAAAATGTGGCATGCAATGTGATATGTAAGTTTAAAATGCCACAGAAGTGCCAATCTGTAAAAAAAACTACTTTTGTAAGAATGCTATGTTCTGCCTTGATTTTACTGTGTTGAAACACGTTTGAGGGGACTAAACTAATCTTGAATGGACATTTGATAAAAATCCTTTCTGTTTATTGAATAACAGAAAATTGTAATATAGTTTGCTAGTCAGTGGGCTGGGTAAATTGATTTTTAGACATGCGGTACCCAGCAGGGACCTTTATTTAAGGACACCTGGTAAAGTTATGCTATGAGGATCATTCGTACAACTCTTAAAGCAGGGGTACCAGTATTTGGCTTGTCTTCAGGAGAGAAAATTTTGCTCATGTGGGGTGTCCTTAACATGATAACAAAAATGACATTACTGCCATTTTAAGACAGCCTTCTGTACATTTTCTTGTAGGGGGTGGAGCAACTTTTATCTCTCATTAGTTCACTGTAATCCGTACTAAAGTATCATCTTCTGTTATTATGCATATTTTCTTGTGGTTATTCTTTTAAATATGTTACAATGAATTTTTTTACTTATTGTTGGTTACAGGAAAATTATGTGATTATTTTATTAAACCATTAATTTTTGTCCTGTGGCATCTTGAAATTGTTTTTAGAGTACATTTTTACAAATATGTGATGACATCGAGAAATCAATAATGTTGGCTGCAATATACAGTATCCTTACTATTGTCACATCAAGGGCTGGAGGTAATAATTATTAATGGAGATTAGATGTGTATATACTTATATATTTGTGAATATGTCATGAATATTACACATGTACATGGGTTTTTACCAACTCATGACCTGTTGTGCTGAAGCAAAGTGCTCGGTTTTTTTTCCTTGTTGGATGCACTCAACAAGTAATAGAAATGAAGTGAGTTCTGGTCCATACATGTGTGTTTGGAATGCATGGAAGCCATACTACATATAACCTTTGATTCCCTTTCAAAGTTGAAGACATTCTCAACTGACATCAAAGGAAATATGCAATAACAGCGAAGTGTTATCAATTAGAGATTGGAGTAGTTCATCTGTTATTTTGCTACCCTGCACACCCCTATCATTATTTCCTTTCATATTATACAATGATGAAGTGAAGTGTATCACCGACTACTGCTTGGCTTAGATTTATACTCAATTTGTATATCCATCTGCTAATGATGCTGCAGCTGTAAAAAGGGGCAAGAGACTCAAAATGGATAGATTGGGCATCAAAACTGCTCCCACCATGTTCCAGCCTCAGTGGAACTGTGCCGTTTTACCTTTTGACCAGTTCCCTTCTTCATGTAAATGTATATCTTTGGCATTCGCACAAAATATATTTCCTTATTGTCTATTGCTTTTGATTTCCCATTCTTGAATTGCATATATCATGAGTTAAATGTCATATCTTGAGTTCCCATTGTAGTTCCTAGACCCAATACTAGCAAACTTATGCTCAACAATGGATGAGACTGGTTCCAATTTCCCTTTGATATACAAGTAATTGTTAGATTCACTGTTCTTTTGTTTTTGCAGACTTTTAGATGTTATTATAAATTTTTAACAAATGCCTGACTTTCCTAGAACTTATTTGTTATTCAAAAGTTCATGTGGCATTTTTCTGATGATGCTTAGATGGTAAATATTGCGGGATCCATAGATTCGGAACCATACTAGCGTAACATTGAAACCAGCAACGAGGGACCACAGCAAATTCAGCCCCTTGATCAATGGGTGCCACAGTTTAAAGATTGCTGTTATGACATCCATTATGGCCAGATATGCTCACAGTAGCTGTTGCATTTTTATTTGCCAGATCTATCTTAAGAGTGGGTATTAGCTCTTGCAAGGCAATGTCCTCTCTGCAGACTTAAATAAATGTAATATGAAAAAGATTCAAGAAGACCGTGGTCAATCTTCATGTATAAGCTATGCAATAATATAAAGGAATGGAGGCATTTAATGTATGCATTATCATAATGAACACCATTTATAGTGTTAGTTGAAAATTGTAGTAGAGATTGAAAAAATTTAGAGTATACAAGTGTATCTTTCATTGTGTTTATTTCAATCAAGCAAATTTGTTAAATTTTATTATTTGGCCTTTTGTAATGCTGATTTATTATAAATAAACTTGTGATAATTCTATTTTAATGAAGGCTATTATGATCATTCCATTGTGGTAAATATATGACCATGTGTGCATAGTGAAAATTGATTCTTCCATTTTGGAATGTATATCATACTGTTTGGAGGTGATTAATCATGTTGGAAATTGCTATAGCAGCAGTCATCCCAGGAGAATCTGCCTCATTTCTTTGCATTTTCAATCTTCATTCATTTCCCTTCACTATGAATGAGCAGCTTTAGGCATGGGACAGGAAATAACTTCTCTTAGTATCTTTTGGGGTTTCGGTCAAGGAAACTACGAGGCATACTATATTGTATGCAAAAGTAGCATGAAAGTTATTTTATTACATGATTACAATTTTATTCCATAATTGGATGAACCATTAATTCTTTGTATGGATTACAATGAACATATCACTTGGGACCATCAAAATATTTTGTGTCTTACCTCTTTTACTTTTTGCTTAAAGAGTTTGATAATTTAAGTATAGTCTTGATGTAATAAATTACAATGGTTATTAGGGATTTTTACTATAATGCTCTCAGAAATTTTAATGCCTATTAGAAAATGATTTATTTCAAAGTTACTGTCGCAGCATTTCCCACAGTTCTTTGAATTTTCACTATATTTATTTAGTTTCTATTTGAATAATCCAGGTGGTTACCTATTTCAAAATTCCAAAAAGTACACTGTATTAACCCTTGTAAATTTTCATTAGAGTTGATTGGATGTGTTTCCATTTTGGAAAGTGATACAATATTTTTTCTCAAACTTCTTTAGTTCTACACATCCCTAACCTACAACCTTTGTCATTGCTTCATATTTCGAGTCGGACCAAAAATATACGGGATATCTGGTAATTTCATGTCATTCTAGGAATTCCAGCCTTCCAAAGAAAATTACCTTATTTGTAAAGGATGTCCAAAGACCCATTTTGAGCTGATTAGAATCTGACCAAAAATCATCTGAATAACTAAGAAACATTTAAGTTACAGTGATGCTTGATTAATGTTTTACTTCATGATGTCAAAGTGGTTACAATTTTCTTAAAGATATAGGGTAACATTGTTCTTTAGGCCATAGGGGCATATTATTTTCAAATGTTCACAATTATTAGGTTTTCCATTGCTTTCAATAATACTGATGCATTCTTATTATAGCTCCATAGGTATGTACACACCAACCTGTTCATCTTTGGCAGACATATTTAAGTCCATTACTGTATTGAAACTTCCAGAATACCCTTTGGAAACTAGAATTTAGAATTCTTGGTAACTGGGTAATGGGCACTGTGAAATGTCATTCTACCTTTGATTACTGTTCACCTTCAAGTCTGTATTTGATAGAATCATTTAATGGATATGTTAATCTACATACCACTGTGTCAGATTTTGGCTGCACATGTATATATGATTTCAAGATTATGATGCCATCAATAAAAATAACTTGAGATCAACAACCATTTTACTTGTTGCCAAGGCAGAAAATCAAACTTTTTTACTCTACTCCTCCTACTTTCTTCCACACCTTTGAAAAAGACTCCTGCTCTGCTTTCAATTGCTTACTTTCCAGACTTACCATTTCAAAGTGCATTTTTAGATGCAAAGTAAAGACTTGAAAAGAATAAATTTGATTGCTTCATTTGTGTGTATGGAAGAGTTATAAAATCAAGACTTGTATATTTCATCATGATCATTCAGTTTTAAACTCTTAATTATTCTCTTTTTACATACAATAAGTAAGACTTCATGTAATCGGTCATGTCCTTTAAACAATTATGTGATGTTGTTGTTGACAAGTTTAGAATATGAATGTATTGGAATTTAATATGACAATTATTGGGATTACTTCTATATTTAAATTTTGTGAATGTTGGTTGCATGAAAATTGGTGTTTGGTATACATTTTAGGCTCGATTTTATTGGTAATGATGCAATCTAGCAAAGACCTAAAAATGAGACTGTACAAGATTCATAAAAGGTCAGCTTCATTAATGCATGGACCATAGTTTGTCAATGTGAGAGTGGGTGTGAGCCCAGCAGAATATGAAATTCCCACATCAGGGCATGGGACAGTTCCTTGCTCTGTGCCACCTGCAGTTTCCCAGGAAGATCTAGTGCCCAAAAAAATCACACCGTTTGGTGAAGCTTAGGGTGCTCAGAGGTGTCATCCAGTGTTGCACACAGGCCCTTCAATCTGTAGCTCAATGCTCTGCTCTTAATTAGTATATAGCATCTGATTTTAAAGAATAGGATGTTTTTTTGTGTGCATCAAATGCAAACCTGAAATGAAGGCTAAATTTTGTTGTATTCGGCGTAACTTAATGAAATTTGCATAACATATTAAAATGAAATATTGACTTTGCAATTCCTCACACTTTATTTAAATACACGACTTGGTTTCGATGTTGAACGTCACCATCATAGAAGTAAACTTGGTATATAAGTATGCCTTCTGGGTGGGGGAGGGGAGGGGATTGATCAGAGAGGGAGGGTGGAGGACTATAAAGGTTAAAATATAGCTGGGAGGAAAAAACAATTGCATCTTTTGGTGTCAATCATTGACTTTGAAGAGTGGTAATTCTAGTAGTGGGAGGGATACAAAATATTGTTGGCAAGTTCATCGTTGCCATGGATGCATTTCAAAATTTCCAACTGCTCCAAAACATTGACATTTTGAAATGTGTGGGATGGAGGAACTGTGAGGTGAGAAGATCAAAGGGGAGAGTAGAGGTGGAAATCAACAGAGGAGGTGTAGACTGGTGACAAAGACATTATTATACCTTATGGGTTAGAAAGGAGGCTTCTTTATAGCAGTTCCCAGTCCCTCAAGTTTATCACTTTAAAGATTTTGTGTTCTGCATAAAATTATGTAATGGAGGCATTGTAATCATTGTTGATATCCTTACTAGACTGAGACATTTAAGTCTATGTCCCTTAAAATTAATTTAGAAAAGCAGTGGCTCTCAGTATGATAAGTGGGCTAGACCTTGGAGGTTGTTGGCTAGTTGCTTTCACATTTCCTATGCTACTGGTCCATTGTTACTTTTGATAGTTAATAAATTTATAATTTAATTAAGAAAATTTACAAAAATTGCATTTCACTTGCCCAACAAAAACATTTTATCAGACCTGAGTACATACTTCATTTAATTTACTAAATGTGAGAGCCCACTGTTAGAGGATCCTCTTAGAGTGTAGACATACTCATATATCATGTTTGCCAATATCTTAATGACTCCACTAAAAATGTTGGCTTCCAATAAATATTCATTGGATGCAATAAAGAGTGTTTACTTCTCAGCATATAATTTTAATTGAGTTATTGTGTATTTACTAGTTTTAAGTGAATATTCACTATATTTGATGTCCATATTCTACAAAATGTTGTGCAAATCCAAATTATGCATGGATACTTACACACTAATAGCAGATTATTGGCTTATGTCATTTCAGAATCAACAAATAATATCAATCATCAACAAATTGTTCAGTTAAGAGTAGGTCCCACATGAGAACAAGTACCTTCAGATCAGTGCCACTTAAAATTAGTTGTGGTGTCCCAGAGAGATCATCTTTGGGCATCCTTTTATTTATTAATGACCTGTCTCTCTCATTACCTAATAGAAATGTAATTTTGTATAGGAATGGTACTTCTATCCTGGATTCTGACGATATTCTATTCTCAATACCAAGACAATCAAAGCCATTTATGGGGTATCCATTAGACCTCCAGCTAGGCCATTGTTTGAGCATCTCAAAATCCCTCTCTGTTCCCAATAAATACTACTTGCCATAGTTACAAGACCCATGACATAGCAAATATCCATTTTAATGTTCAAAATCTAAACTGTTCTATGCAAGGTCCTCACTATTCTTCTTTCCAATAGTAGCAGGGGAGACGACCAACAGCTGAGGTCATTTGCGCCATTAGGGATGGACAGGAAAGGATGAAGGGTGGAGAGAAACCCAGTGTCGGCATTAGCCTGCTCTTAACGAAAGGTACCAAGGTGTCTGCAGTTTAATGTCTCATCCAACAGATGGCATACTCACTCAATGTGCCCTCCACAAAGTACCTCAAGTAGGGATTGGGATACCACTGAAAAATATCTGATGCTGCTGGGATTTGAACCAGGGTGGACAGCCAGTACGTTAGCCAAAGCACCCTTCCCTGTCCACTTCTTCTTCCCAAATTTACAATTGACTTCCAAAATTAATTAAAACTGCTTTCTCTCTCTTTTCTTTCAAAACAAAAGTGTTGTTACTATTGCAAAGAAAGTGAATTGAAGTATGGATGAATAACTCTGAATATGAATCTTTCAGCTATCAGCATATAGTATGTAGTATTGTTTATTATAGTCTTGTATCCGTGTTTATTTTCAAAGTTCCTGAACTCTTAATCTATTTATATATAAATAGTCCAATACAATAATGAGTTCCATGTCTTTTGACCATTTTGAGCAATCATTAAATATTTAATATGGACTCACATACTCAAGGTATCCTTTATTAATAGAAAA
The DNA here is from genome assembly GCA_037158775.1 of Hetaerina titia. Taxonomy (NCBI): domain Eukaryota; kingdom Metazoa; phylum Arthropoda; class Insecta; order Odonata; family Calopterygidae; genus Hetaerina; species Hetaerina titia. The sequence goes on from CM073771.1 coordinate 14,453,534, forward strand.
TTTGGCCACATTTTGTCAAACCACAATTATTTTTTGTTATGGCTTTGATCCCCAATCTATACAAGGGTGTGGGAAGACATAATCTAACCACTCTAGAATTTTATTTGGCTTGCCAAAATTAAGGTTGCCATATATGAGCTTATTTTTAGCCTTTAATGAATATATTTTATAGATATTATTTTATTGGAAAAGATTATTAATGTGATACCCTTAAAAATAAATGGGCCACGAATATTAAATTTACTGAAAATCAGACTGCTGACAGTACTATAAAATCAAATGTAGATGAGATACATTAATCAATGGTGGTGAGTGTAAAGTAAAAGATTAGAAGGAATCGGAGATAAAAGTTTCATATAGGGAATATATATGCTATTATTTAACGTATACAAGTATTATTCACGTATATATGCATTTTTTTAAATTGACATGTAGTTAATATAACATTAAGTTCTTCGTGTTCCGCTAAGCCCCTAACTTAAAACTTGCGCCATATATGCCTACCAATAACAAAATACTGTCGAAGGCGAATTATGAATTGTGCGAAGACGCGAGGTGTTTTACTCTTGAAAACATGGAGTGAAAGTGCCCAAGTTTGTCTATTAATAACTTGTCCAAGATATTCAGCACATATATAGGTTGAAAAGTTTAAAGCTAGAATGAATGTAATGGCCAGACGATTTATCATTTCTTCTTGTTTAAAGTCTGTGGTGAATTCAGTGAGGGTTGGAGTGGAAGGGGGGTCCGGCGGAGTCAAGAGTAGAGATGCGTGGTTTCTGCAGTACAATGTGCGAACAATCTCTACGAATGGATATAAAAGATGTCGGAACCACTCCAGTAAAAGAGAGAATGTGGAAGTTCCGGAAAATAGTGATAGCGAAGGATTCACAGGATCCATCGATATCCCTGCTTATGTGAAACTAAGCGACAGAGATGTTTTGATAAGGTGTGTAATGCTTTGAAGGCGTACATATTTGCATGGAAAATTGCCGTAATTTGGTTAACTTTGAATTAGCATAAAATATTTTTCGTATCGGACTGTTAATTTGGTGTGTCATAGCCTCCTCCTTCCCTTATTAAGGTGCATACCTCAAACCTGAACATACTTCCATCAGGCGTTCAAGTTGAAATAACTAATTAAATACACGACCTGTGATTTGAAATATAAGATTCCCATATCCTGAATGAACAGTGCGTTTTTCGGTTTTAATTGTCTAAATTCAGTATTTATAATTTTTAAAATGTTATTTGAAATATGCTGGTAAAAATATATTTAACTAGAAATACTAATATTAACTCTGACAGGCCAACAATTTAATTACTATGTGAGCAATGGACCCGATCCTTGAGAAGCCTCCCTCTTAAGAAAGTGATGTCGGCAAGCATCGGAAATAAAACTGTTTGAATATAATAATTACAAGTGATAGTAATTATATTTAATTACAATTATGCTTTTGCAGTATTCACTAATTCCAAACTTCTGACGGCTTGCATTTTTTTTCATTAATAAATGTTCGGCATTGGAAACTTTGAATTTTTTCTGCTGTAGTCTCCTAATCCTCTTAGGCCAAAATATCTGTAAAGATAATCGCCTCAATTCCTACTCAATTGAAGCTTGTTACCAATTTGAGGGAACCGTATGGGACAGCCTAATTTACTTTTGTAATCTCTTATCTCCGAACTATGTATTTTTCATATGATGCAGCCACCTCCTCCCATCTTCTGGGAATTTGAGTTGGTCTTTGATCCCTAACATACTGCCAGAATAGGTAGACAATCAGTATTTGTTATGAACGTCAAATCCTGGCCTTTTTAGAGGCCTTGGTCCATGGTAGTATTGTTGCTAACTCGGTGGCCCAGTTTGAAATCTTTCACAGAACAAACTCAATTTGTGGTCTGTAGGTTACTGTCCCTGAATGGTCTTTCTGATCTCTTAAGACATTTTTGTCAACAAGTTAGAAAGGAGCATGGGTTACAGGTGAAAAAGCGCACAAGATTTCTCACTATGGAATTTTCAATTATTGTGCTGGTACTTCAACACTGCAAATGTGATGGTAATTAACCACCCAAAGGCCACGTCCTCTCCTGGCAAGTCCTTCATTTTTCTTGATTCCTTGAGGATCGATTTTGCAAAATGATGTATGTATTTTTCAAATAAATAAAATACTAATTATTTTCCAAACACAGTTTGATGAATTTTATGCTCAAAACGTCAACGACACTTCTATCCAAAAAGGACATATTTGTAAAAATTATATAGTACATATTTCATTTGAACAATGGCCAAAATTGTTCATTTTTGATCAATTTGTAAAAGATTCTAAATATTTGATAGTTAATTTAGAAATTATTTGTTAGCCCTCTAGCCGTATTAGATTATAAAATGAAAGATCTATGTGGAGGAAATGCAGAATTTATATATAATGTAATTAAGAGGCACATTTGTGGAAAGTTGATGTGGTAACCTTGTAGAGGCATCGTAAAGAGGGGTTTTGATTACTTACATGAGGTTTCCACTTTCAAATTTTGGTGATGCTATTGGGCGTCCACAACTTAATTCAGGCTATGTGATTTTCTGAGCTCCTCAATTTTATGGAAAGTCAGGAAAAGAATTTTTATTCTGAATTATGTGATTTTTTAAATCCTGTAGATTTTGATTCTAATGAGTTGTCTACCCTCTCATGTCAAACCAACTCTTTGGTAGAAGACTGCAGTTATTTCTGATAAAGCTACATTTATTTAGTACAGATAAACCTTTAACCCAGTGTTGTCCATCTAGGAGCTACTTCACTCTTAGATCCTTAATTCATCATACTGATATAATCCAGCTGAGGGAAAATGGGTTGGAGGATGAGAGATAGATCATTAATTTATTCAATCAATAACATGCCGACAATAACAGCAGACACAATACTATCAAAGATTACATGTTCTTATTACATTGCTATTTCTTTTTAGATAAGAGGATGTTCTTGAAAGGTACCCTTTACTTTTTCAAAATTTGAGGTCATTCTACCAACTGTGACATGTAAAAGAAAAAGATAGACTCCAATTCTCTGATCTGTCACTTTTTTCTTGAACTAAGACATTGTTATGTCATGCCAATTGAAACCTTAACTTATTAGTTGGTATGGACTGAGTGGCTGAAGTCAAAGCAAGAGTATTGACATTTTTCATTGATCACAAAAAACCCTTTTCATTGTTTGAGTGATATAAATAGTTCAACAATTCACCAGTCGTTCTTCACTACAGATTTTCTCATCCAATAATTTAATCTTTGTGGATCTTTACATTTTCTAGTGAAGCCATGATGTCTGTAAAGTCAAAGAAAAACCAGAGGAGTGGAAATGAAATCCTCCTGGAAGGGAGGCGACTGATTGCTGATGCCATTAAATTTGGAGCAGTCCCAAAGGTGGTGTTTTTTAGCCAAAAGGAAGATGTAGCTAAGATAAAGTGGCCACAGCAGAATTTCCAGCTATATAAAGTAGCCTATAAGACCATAAAAATATGGTCCAACCTCATGACTAGTCCTGGAATTATAGGTACTTGTTATAGATTTCCTGTCGCTCTCATAAGATAAGATTGTGGATCTATATAAGATATATATATATATATTTATATGTTATGTAAATGGGATTAACACTAGCAGACAAAAACACATGTAAAAGAGAAACTCAGTGAGTCTCAAACCTGAGTCACTGCCTGCCTGCCCCAACACTGAGCCTCACTGAGTCTGACCACCTTTATCAAGAGGAGGAGGGAACAAAGTTCCGTATATATAGCTATATGGAACATATATATGTATCTATATCTATACCGCTCAGTACACCTTTCATCCATTTTTCCTGCCTCCATAGGATTTCTCTCAACAAACCCCTCTCCTCACCCACCATCTCCAGTACTTCCTCATTTGTTTTCCTTTCGGTCCATTTCACCTTCTCCATTCTTCTCCACACCCACATTTCAAAAGCTTCCAATCTATGTCTATCCTCCTGCTGGTATCTGTGTGCTTATATATATATATATATTATTATTAGGTAATCTACCGGTTAAGGTAGGTTTTTGGATGGACACAACTATCAAATAAACATTTTGTAACTCCCCACCTAGCAAACTAATCTATATCAGGTCCCTCTTCATCTCGGTGTACTTCTTTCCTCCCTTCATCCCGTCCAACATCCCTATCCTGTTCCTACCCTTACCACGCTTGCCCAACATTCTCCCCTCTATTACCCTCTTCAACATTCCACTACCGCTCAATACGCCTTTCATCCATTTTTCCTGCCTCCATAGGATTTCTCTCAACAAACCCCTCTCCTCCCCCACCATTTCTAGTACTTCCTCATTTGTTTTCCTTTCGGTCCATTTCACCTTCTCCATTCTTCTCCATACCCACATTTCAAAAGCCTCCAATCTACGTCTATCCTCCTGCTTCAGCGACCAGGTTTCCGCGCCTTACATAGCTACGCTCCATATCAGAGTTTTTACGAGTCTTGTCTTAACATCCCTACTCAACGTCCCCGTCATCAACTCCCTCCTCTTTGAGAAAGCCTCCTTGCCTAGCGCAATTCTTCTCCTTACGTCCCTACCACTTTGACCGTGTTGGTCCAAAACACTTCCGAGATATGTAAACTGCTCTACCTGCTCTATTCTTTCCCCGCCTATTTTAATATTTAGCTTAGCCTTTTTCTTTCTAGACTCTTTGAGAAAGCCTCCTTGCCTAGCGCAATTCTTCTCCTTACGTCCCTACCACTTTGACTGTGTTGGTCCAAAACACTTCCGAGATATGTAAACTGCTCTACCTGCTCTATTCTTTCCCCGCCTATTTTAATATTTAGCTTAGCCTTTTTCTTTCTAGAAAATCGCATAACCTTTGCTTTATTAATATTGATTCTCATCCCATATTTATCGCACTGAACCTCCAATTCACTCAACAATGCTTGCAACCCCTTGGCTGACTGAGCAACTAATGCTTGGTCATCAGCAAACCTAACCGATTTTACGAATTCCCCTCCGACTTTCATTCCTACCTCCAGTTCTTCCCATGCCTCTTTAATCATTTCCTCTACATATACGTTGAACAGTACCGGTGACAATGGGCAACCCTGCCTTACACCTCTTCCTAACACTGCCCATCCGGACTCTCCGTTCCCCACTCGCACCTGAGCAGTCTGAGACATGTACAGGTTGCGGATCAGTCTCCTGTCCCTCCAATCCATTCCTATTTTCTGCAATACACGCATTAATTTTTCTCAATTCACTCTATCAAACGCTTTTTCGAAATCTACAAAACAGGCAAAAACGTCCTGATTGTATTCTATATTCCTCTCGACTAGTGATCTCATTACTGCAATGGCATCACGCGTACCTCTTCCTTTCCTGAACCCAAACTGATCATCCCCTAAGTAATCATTTGCCTTACTCTCTATCCTTTTGTTGATGATCCTGAGAATAACTTTAGCTGCGTGGGATATCAAACTTATTGTTCTGTAATCCTCACATGACGAAGCCTTTGCCTTTTTTGGAATAGGAACTAACACCGATCTCACAAAATCTTCCGGCCAGATTCCTTCCTCATAGATACTACGAATCAGTCCATATATGGCCTTTTTCCCACCTTTCCCTAACCATTTCAACATTTCTACAGGAATATTGTCCACCCCCACAGCCTTATTTGCTTTCATCTCCTTTAATGCCCTTTCTATTTCATCGTCGAGTATGCCTGGACCTAAGCTATCTTCTTCTACGTCATGTTCCTTTTCTATGTCTAACCTTGTCGGTCTAAATTCTTTACCATACAGTGTTTCTATATATTCCTTCCATCTCTCTTGGATTTTTCCTGGTTCAACTATTATCTTACCCCATTTATCTTTAACTGTTAGCACAGCTCTTGCCTTCTTACTTCCCGATAATAACTTAACCTTGCTGTATAGAGCACCAATTTCATCCTTCTTCTGTAAACTTTCCATATCCTCGCATTGCGTTTTCCACCATTCTTCTTTTGCTTTATTTGTGGCCCTTCTCAATTTATTGTTTAACTCTTTGTACTTCATTTTGCCTAACTCTGTGTTTACATTTTTCCATCTTCTTCTCTCATCCATCTTCGCAATCATCTCATCCGTTACCCATGGTTTCCTTATCCTTTTCCCGTTAACGGTTCCTATAGTGTCTTTAGCGGCTTCCAATATCCCTTTCTTGATATATTCCCATTTTTCTTCGATAGCACTCAGTTCTTTACCGTCATCCATCATTTTCTCTACAGCCTCCTGATACTCCTTCCTCGTTAATTCATTTACTGCTTCTAAATTCCATTTTTTAACCCGCCGCCCTTGCCTTATCTTCTTGAAACGAACATTACATTTCATAACAACTAAATTGTGGTCAGAGTCCGCATCCGCTCCTGGGAAACTGTGCGAATTTATCACGCTGTTCCTAAACCTGTGCCTAACCATAATATAATCTAACTGACACCTTTCTGAGTCACCTGGCATTTTCCATGTATACCTACGCCTTTTGTGGTGTCTAAACCATGTGTTAGTGATGACTAACCCCTGTCTCCTGCAGAATTCAATTGCTTTCTCCCCGCGTTCATTCCTCGTGCCTAACCCATAGTCCCCCACCTCACCACCATCTCTTCCTTCGCCTACAGTCGCATTCCAATCCCCCATCACTATCATATGTTTCCCTGCAGGAACACTCGCGATGATATCCTCTAACTCATCATACATCCTATCGACTTCTTCCTCCTTGTGGTTGCTCGGTGGCATGTATACCTGAATAATGACCAAGTTCGTCGGCTCTGCTTTAATCTCTACGAGTAAAATTCTATCTGTCGCTTGCTCTATGTTGACTACGCTTCTTCCTACCCCTTTATTTAAAATTACGGCAACCCCTCGTTGGCTCTCATCCCCGCCGCATATATATATATATATATATATATTCAAACTTGAAAATCCCGCCATACGGCGCACAAATATTCATTCAAACAGAAATAGGTATAAGGAAAGGGGATAGGAAAACACATAATAGGCGAAGACAGGACATGTGGGGAAGGCGGTTTTTGAGCAGATCACGAAAGTAAAAATATTTCCCTATCCGGGATAGGGAAATATTTTTACTTTCGTGATCTGCTCAAAAACCGCCTTTCCCACATGTCCTGTCTTCGCCTATTGTGTTTTCCTATCCCCTTTCCTTATACCTATTTCTGTTTGAATGAATATATATATATATATATATATATATATATATATATATATATATATATATATATAAGCACACAGATACAAACTATTCAACACACAGAAACACAAAGAAAGAACACAGTATGTATTTGACGTTTTGATGCCGCGACCATCGTCATCAGATTCTAATGATGACGGTCGTGTCGTCAAAACGTCAAATACATACTGTGACTGTTTTTTCTTTGTGTCTCTGTGTTGAATAATTTGTGTCTGCATGCTTGTGTGTGTGTGTATGTATATATTTATATTTCCTCGTATCTATTTCAATGTGAATGAAAATATATAAATGAATGAAAAAAATGTGCGTATGAAAACAGGAGGCTGTGTTAGTATTTATTTAAACAATCAGCACATAAGGAGATGAAAGTAGGGCCAAATGAACAGATATTTCTTTTTTCCATGCTTACGATGTTTGATTAATATAAAAATAAAGTGAAGTTTGGGCTTACATCTTTTGGTGTATATGATTAGACCTTTAAGAGTCTGTGAATAACTAAGACTGATTTGCCTGTATACATTTTTACACTTTTTTTAGTACTCATGTTTAAAATAATGTTAAAAAACTAATGCTATCTCCTGTGACCATATTGTAGCCCTAATATGCATATATCAGAAGAGTGATAACCAGTATGTTACTACTTTAAAAAAGACTGGATTATTTTTTAATTCTCTCTTTGCTGATGATTATTTCAAGGAATTTTTCAAAAGCCTAATATAATTTCAAAGGAAGGAGATGGGAGGACCATGCCACTGTTGATTGTGTGTGACAACATTCGTGATCCTGGGAACCTGGGTGCTATCCTAAGAATTGCAGCCAGCGTTGGGTCCAAGGGTGTCCTTTTGACCAAAGGTTTGTTTCATATTTGTGTTCCCCCTTCCTCAACTTTAAAAAAACCTCTGCATGAGTCATATGCCAAGTAAACTGTATTTATATGTATGTTGTGTAAATTGGGGATCAGGATGGTGTGGTGGCTAATATTCTGGCTTCCCACCTCTCTTCTCATGAAAATTTCAGAATTCATGCAAAAATTTTTCGAAACATTGTTTGATATGAAGTTCCTCATATGTTACCAAAATATCATCAAAATCTACTTCAAGTAGTAGTACATTTAGAGGAAGTGAATGACAGCCGAAACCATTTGCACCATAAGGGATGGATGGGAAAGGAGGAAGGGTGGAGCAAAACCTGGCATCAGCATTAGCCTACTCTTAACAAAAGGTGCCAATGGGACCACAGCTTAGTATTCCATCTGACTGGTGATGTAACCACTCTCTTAGTGGCAAGAACCGACGAACTTGGTCATTGTTCAGGTATACATGCCGCTGAGCAATCATAAGGAGGAAGAAGTCGATTGGATGTACGATGAGTTAGAGGGTATAATCGCGTATGTTCCTGCAGGGAAACATTTCATAGTGATGGGGGATTGGATTGCGATGGTAGGTGAAGGAAAAGATGGTGATGAGGTGGGGGACTATAGGTTAGGCATGAGGAATAACCGCATGGAGAAAGCAATTGGGTTCTGCAGGAGACAGGGGTTAGTCATCACCAACACATGGTTTAGACACCACAAAAGGCGTAGGGATACATGGAAAATGCCAGGTGACTCAGAAAGGTATCAGTTGGATTATATTATGGTTAGGCACAAGTTTAGGAACAGTGTGATAAATTCGCAGAGTTTCCCGGGAGCGGATGCGGACTCTGACCACAATTTCGTTGTTATGAAATATAATGTCCATTTAAAAAAAATAAGGTAGGGCCGGCGGGTTGGGAAATGGAATGTAGAAGTATTAAATGGATTAAAAAGGAAGGAGTATCAGCAGGCTGAAGAGGAAATCATAGATGACGGTAAAGAGCTGAGTACAATCGAAGAAAAATGGGAATGTATCAAGAAAGTGATATCGAAAGCCGCTGAAGACACAACAATACAACACAATAAGCACAATTACAGAACAATAAGCTTAATATCCCACGCAGCTAAAGTTATTCTCAGGATCATCAACAAAAGGATAGATAGTAAGGAAAATGATTACTTAGGGGATAATCAGTTTGGGTTTAGAAAGAGGAGAAGTACCATTGCAGTAATGAGATCTCTAATTGAGAGGAATATAGAATACAATCAGGACATATTAGCCTGTTTCGTTTTGAAAAAGCATTTGATAGAGTGAATTGGGAAAAATTAATGCGTGTATTGCAGAAAATAGGAATGGATTGGAGGGACAGGAGACTGATCCGAAACCTGTACATGGCTCAGACTGCTTCGATGCGAGTGGGGAACGGAGAGTCTGGATGGGCAGTGTTAGGAAGAGGTGTAAGGCAGGGTTGCCCATTATCACCGGTGCTGTTCTACGTATATGTGGAGGAAATGATTAAGGAGGCATGGGAAGAACTGGAGGTAGGAATGAAAGTCGGAGGTGAATTCGTAAAATCAGTTAGGGTCGCTGTTGACCAAGCATTAGTTGCTCAGTCAGCAAAGGGGTTGCAAGCATTGCTGAGTGAATTGGAGGTTCAGTGCGACAAATATGGGATGAGAATCAATATTAACAAAACAAAGGTTATGCGATTTTCCAGAAAGAAAAAGGCTAAGCTAAATATTAATATAGGAGGGGAAAAAATAGAGTAGGTAGAGCAGTTTACATATCTCGGAAGTGTTTTGGACCAGCACGGTCAAAGTAGTAGGGATATAAGGAGAAGAATTGCGCCTCTTGTTGATTGAGATTTGTACCCGAAATTGAGAATCTCGTACCCAAAAAATCACATAGCTTGGGTGGAACTGCAGGTGCCTAGAGTGCCTCGCCTGGGAATCGAACCCGGGACCATCCGGTCAGTAGTCCAATGCTCTACCCCCTGAACTACCGCAACCCACACATATATATGTGTGTGTGTGGGTCGCAGTGGTCCAGTGGGTAGGGCATTGGACTACTGACTGGAGGGTCCTGGGTTCGATTCCTGGGCAAGGCACTCTGGGCACCTGCAGCTCCACCCTAGGTAGTTTATTTTTAGGGTACCAGATCTCCCTGGGAAACCATAACCGGCACAGGGAAAGGAACTGGCACTCCTACCCTGATGTGTGAATATTCACACGCCGTCGGGCTTGGTACATGGGTGAGCTCTACCATCACCTACTAAACCGACCTTCGGGTTGATTACTGTGTTTATGGTTTTTTATATGTGTGTGTATATATTTTTTTTGGTAGCTCATGAACGTTATAATTAATTATAGCTGTAATCAATTGGGGCTCCTCTGAGGCTCAGTATTTTTGAAAGGAAAGAACTTCAAAGGAAGGCCAAAGATGTATTATGACAAGCAAGTGAAGGATGATACTAGGACAAGAAACGTAAAGGGAATGAAGACATTGGCAAATGGTAACTTGGTGTGTTACCACTAACCATTTGTAGGATTGATGGCCTGAGATTATGTCCATTTTGAATATTTATGAACATGTGTGTCAATAGTATATTGAGACTATGAAGAAAGAAATAACATAGAGCAAACAAATTGAGGCTGGAGGAAGTCCACAAAATTATGCAATAATTCTTAGGGACCATCCTTAACTGCCTCTTGTCTTTGTTATTTGCCTATGGTGATAAGGAAATTGTTATGAATTAAAAAAGAATCCATGGGCACATCAAAATGGCTAGAAGAAACTAATAAGTTGGAGATTTTCACAGAAATTCATAAGAATAAGTGCTGAAAATTTTATTAAAATTGGAAAAAATACCATAAAATACTGACATGAATATTTCTCAAGTTGATTGCATTCATTTTGTAAAAAATGTTAAGATCATGTCGTAGCAAATTTCTTTGTTGTAGCTATAGTAGTGGTGGGAAAAGAATGATAATGGAGGGAAAGTGAACACGAAATCATGACATTCACACTCTTGCCCATAGTCCTATTGGAGTGTGTTCTACTCTCCTAACTTGCATTCCCATTCCACCTGTATAGTGTGACTTGAATCTTTTTGATCAACTCTGGAAAGATTGATTTGCAAAATGTCTTCTCGAGCCTTGCTCATCCGAACTTTCCTCAGGGTGTGTGGAGGCATGGGAGCCAAAAGTGTTGCGGGCTGGTGCAGGTGCCCATTTTGTTCTCCCCATTCATTCTGATTGCACGTGGGACAACGTTTCTGCCAACTTTCTGGATGACTACTCCACCATTGTCTTAGCTGACAATTTCACGTCGGCAGTGGACAGTGACAGGGGACCCGTTTCAATGAGAAATGACATTGTGAGTACCACCCCAGACATTGCCTGCACATCTAAAAATGTTAATATAATTGAGCCTTATAGAGAGCCCTATGAGAGTTAAAGTTTTATTAAATGACTTTTGGAGGAAGAGATATAATAATATACATGTATAAAAAGTATTGGTAACAATTTTTCCCTGACGTGTGCATGAAGTGCTGAATTCAGACCATCGGCTAAGTGTGTGCATGATCACATATTGTAGTGGTATTGATTAGGCTACAGTGGACACCATTTTCACTGAAAATTTGGTGATGGGAAAAATATGCACTAAACTCATCCCAAAGGCCTTCACGGACGACCAGAAGCAGAGTCGAGTGTCTGCTTGCAAAGGCTCTCTGCAATGACATCACAACAATTCCCCAATCCCTTACAGTCCCGACTTGGCACCCACAGACTTATTTCCTATTCCAAAAAGTGAAATCCTCCCTTCCTCAAAGGACACCAACATGGAACTCTTAAGTGCCATCAAAGAAGCTTACCAATGTGCCTTTAATGACCCCATGTATACTGCTCATGCTTATGTTATAGCCTATTATTTACTTCCTACAATGTGAAACAGTAATACATAAAAACTGTTAGGTGTATTCTAATGGATTTTGTATGTGCTCTAAACCCCTGGACTATAAAACTATGTCTCTGAAATTAGATATGAAATTTGGTGGAATCTACAATCTGTAAAACTCATTCAATCAATCAATTTATTTTTTCCAAGGATTTGTACAATTTTAGGACATGTTAAAGAAAATTATACATTTGCAGATATTCATTGATAGAGTGGAACATATGCTTTAACAGATATTCACAGTTTTTTTTAAATAGTGACATATTATTGATATTCCTTACATTGTCAGGTAACTTATTAAAAAGAATGAGGCCCAAGTGTTGCATTTTTAGTTCTTACAAATGATTGGTGCAGGTTTTTAGAGGTTCTGTTATTGTAAGTATGATAATTTTCATTGCTATTTTAGAACTGGATGTTGCACATAACACTAATGATTGTTGCATATTTATACATACATGGAAGAGACAGACTGAAGCTTTTTAAAAAGGGGGCAACAGGGTGCATTGCACATCATTCTAACGACCCTTTTTTTGTATTTTAAATAGTGTACTGGCTTTTGGTAAGGAACCCCAGAAAATGACACTGTACATTGCATAGAACATACATACATGTGCATAGAAATTACCATAATACAGAGCTGATAGGACATCATTACTAATGGTGTTCCGGATCACTTTGCTGAGAAAACAAATGGAGCTAAATTTATAATGTAACTTGTTAATATGATCGTCCCAAGATTATTTACTATCTATTTCCATGCCCAGGAAGCAAGAACTGGTATTTTGTGAAATCAATTTCCCATCAATATTAACAATAGTGTTAGCTTTTGGCTTATTTTTGTTAGTAAAGTTCATTAAGCTTGATTTATCCACATTGATGGAGAGAGAGTTTTGCTTTCAACACTCATCTAGCAGAAGTGTAACATGCATTGACTTAGACAGCAGGTCATTAATATAAGAGCCTGACACTATAACATTGGTGTCATCAGCATAGAGCACTGGGAGTATGCCAGGAAAGGGATTTAATCTACCTGGGAAGTCATTAATTTACAAAAGGAAAAGAACTGGTCCCAGGACAGGATCCATCCCATTTTAATATAGGGAAATGCATTGTTGTCCATCACTTAAGTACAACTTGATCCAATCAAAGGGTACGCCTCATATGCCAAAGCTAGGGGGTTTTTACAATAGTATTTGATGGTTAAAATAAATAAAAGCCTTGCGGAAATCCAAGAAAATTAATTTTACCTTATCAAAGTAAAACAAATTGACATGAAGAGTTTCACTCCTGAGCATTTTTTTGTATGTATGTCTAGAAACAGTAATGCAAATCAGAAATATATGAAATTTCTTTTCATCTGTTCACTTGCCTTTTCATGACAGATGTGCTATAAAAGAATGAAAACAAATTCTCTTGCCATTTTTATCAAAGCTATTTTAAAAATTTTTTAATGTAGTGCATGTGCACACATCTTTAAGTTTTCTACAATGATATCTTAATTTTGAGTTTTATCTTAAATATGGTGTGTAAAGCTTTGAATGAATAATCTCATAAAACTTACAAATAGCTTCTAAAAAAGTGATAACATCTTTGAAAATCATCAAAATTATAGGGGAACTTAGCCCTTTTATGAAACTCCTCATAAACCACATGACCAGTTCTAATAAGTTGATATGATCTTTAGAATATGATTGAGCTTTTATTTACCAGGCAACTGTTTGAAAGACCTTGCATTCATCAGAGTTAATGAAATGGAGAATTGAAAACAATTTTGTAGTGTACGTTGTCAGGTTATATGTAGTCAGGCAAGGGAGTGATGCTCAGTCTGTCAATCCAAAATCTACCTTAAACGACATAAACCCCTTTAATGGCAGAATGTCAATGTGTTCCACTGGGGAAATTGCTCATGTCAATGGTTAGTAATTATTTCAGAAAGATTTTCATGATTTTCCAGTTTCACTGAAAAGCCATAATTCAAGTTTAAATAGTGACACTTATAATTAATTATTATAATCATGGTGAGTCATCATTAATGCTGCTTGCTAATCTTTCTTCTTTTAGGCATAGTGTCAAAAGTTATGACATAATAGTATTCACTCTTGTCTTCCACAGCCATTAGAGAAATATTTGATGGTGGATTACAGTGGTGCGTGGGATGACAGCAGTGATGTTGTCCTTGTTCTTGGAGGAGAGACATGTGGCCTCAGTCCGGAGGCTTGTGAGCTTGCACGCAGCCGGGGTGGTGTCCGACTGAATATACCACTCCATAATGACATTGAAAGCCTCAATACTGCCACTGCTCTTGGAATCATCACATTTGAAATCAGGCGCCAATTTGATGAATGGTTCAGGAATATGGAGCCATTGCAATCCAAATCCTCTTCTGAGCTATCAGGCAATTGATTTTCATAATTTTGATTGACAAAGCCTCTGCATATGTACGTTTATGTAATATTCTTTCTGAATAATAGTTCTTCATTTTTAATAAAAGATTTTCTAGATTAATTTAAAAAATTTACAATCATGAATTCTGCAGCACACATACTTTCATGCTCTTGAGTTTTTAGGAATATGGTGCACAGCTTACATGGTGATAATCATCTTATAACCAGTCCAACAGTATTTGTACAAGATGCGGTTGATGATGTATACAGATTAGTGCATGCACATAAGATAAGACCTTTGGGTGAAGATTGAGTGATTATTACAACAAAGAATAATGAAAATAACAAAAGTAAACATTGAATGTAATAAATACACAGGATAGTTACTCCTGGCCTAATTACTCTATGGTTGGAGCACCTACACTGTGATTTTAATATGCTTTAACAACTAAGGGCTTGCTTTACTGACAGCGCAATATGGGATAAACAATAATTTGATGATAGCATACCACTTCTACATCAGGTGAGAATGGAGCCTGTGACCTTAGTAGTTAGGAAGTGAGCGGTTTGTGTACCACTGTAATTAGGCTGGGATTTAGCCTAGTAAGCATGCCAGAACCAAAGTTTTCAACCTAAAGGTTTGTACATGTACACATGTCAATAAGCTACCATTAAGTCAAGACATTTGACTTTCAGTGTACCAGCTTAGTTGAAATAGTTGTGCTTGGATAATTTTTTCAATTTGAACACTTGAAGTGAAAACTCATTGTAATAAGGAACATAAGATTAAAAACTCTCTTATATACCTGATGAGGTGAAATTTGAGTCTTCTTTTTTTAAACACCAGGGTTAAACTAGGGATTTGAATTTAATTAAAAATTCATTGGAATTGGAAACTCCAGATAGATGAGAATTATAATATTATAAATAAAGATAATACTTTAATGAACGACTTTCTTTGAATTCTGTATTTGGGGTTGCTTCAATTTTGGATTATGGTTTTTGGAAAAAAAGACAGTGCTGGGAGATTCAATTTAGAGATGCTGAGAAGTACAATTACCCAGAGTAGTTCAGCCATCAAAATAAAGCGTACATCGATGGCCGCCTCTCTCAGAGGAGGTGTGGGAAGGGGTTGAAGAGGAGAGCGGGGTGCTTCGGGTTGTGTTGAAAGAAAGAAGGGGGAGTAGTGGTCGCCAATGTGAGGGAGGGGGCAGAGAGTATTGAGGAAGAGAAGTGCAGGTTACAAATGCACTTTTGTCTGGGGCACTTCCTAGAGGGGTGAACTTTTTAAAATAGTTTCATTCACTGAGTATTCATTTTTACCCATCTTTTCATCTCCAAATTGTTCCAGTGTGTCCATTTTTCATCCCTTTTCCTCAAGGTCATGGCTGTCTGGAACAAACTGGTATGGTCCATCTTCAATAGGCATTTGGCAAAATGAGATTGGGAAACATTTCCATTTCAGAGATTTGAGTTCCTGGGTGAGTAGCTTGAATTATCTCCCCGTTTTCCCTATTTGGACTGCGATGCAATCAGTACATTTAAGTTCATGTATGCTAAATACATTTAAAATAAAATTTTTTACCTGATGATGCAACCTATGAGTCAAAATGGGTAGCACTGCAATAAATTTATGGTGAAAATATACGAAGTTTGCTTGTCTGGTGATCATAAATTTAAATGAAGTTGAGCGTGAAACCATTGAATTCAAACTCTTGAAAGTTGTTTCGATAATATCAGAGGTCTTAGAAGTAAAATCTAGGATGTAGAAATATTTCTAGAATCTACCAAAGGCTATGACAGCATTGCATTAACAGAAATGTTGTAATGAAAAGTCAATTATCAACTTCAAAGAGTATAAATATATATGTGTGTAAATGCATTTATACACACGATATGGAAATTCAGAAGTTTTAGCAAGAGATGGTGGATATCTCTCCTAATCAGGGATGACAATGAATTTAATCTTGTTCAATATTGCAGAAATGTCCATCGGCTACTTACTGTCAAATTTAAAAAGTATAAACAATGAAAAGACCCATATCATTTCACCATAATATACAATCAAACTAACAAATGCCAATCCCTAATTCATGACTTCATGTCAATCCAATCTTAATTCATTCAAGACGCAATGCTGTTCCTTCTCCAAATCCTTAAAATTCATCTAGGAAGGCAGTAGGTGTAATGCCAAAGCATTTAAAGATTATGCTCTACCTGACAATTTTGATTTCAATGGAAATTCCTGGCAGATCCCCTAGAAATATTTATGTTTCAATTTAAATTTCAGTAAAGCTGGATTTAAGTATCATCCACAGTTAATAAGTTTGTTTTCTGAAAATAACTTTAAATGTGGCCATAGACAAAGTATAACTTAAATGAAGTACAACAAAGACCATGTATTACATCTATTTAATTGTTTATTAATTAGCAGTATTTACATAATTACAATATGTAATATCTCTACTGATTAATTTGTGTAACTCATGAAATGATTAGACCCATCATTAAAACGGGATATTATTTATTTGGCCATGTTCTCACAGATTACACTTTTTAGATCCTTGTATTCTTATTTATTCCATTATTTTTCTCTTGCCTTTGCAAACATTATAAATGATGACCAATTTTGAAGGCCATGGCAAACACAGCATGCAAGCAAATATAACAAAGTCAACTAAAACATATCATTATGACATTATACAACTTCTAATAATTATTGTGCTTACATGTTACTGCTGAGCAAAGTTGTAAAACCATAGCTTTACAATTATATATTCAATTATACATTGTTCACAGGAATAATGTACTATTTATGTATACTCGTATACGTATATTTCACTGGTCTCCAAGAAAATACCCTTGTCACTGTAAAACTGATTTGTCATCTTGGTGGTATCCTTGTACTTTTTGTACACCTCAACCTTATTCT
This sequence comes from Hetaerina titia, assembly GCA_037158775.1. Classification (NCBI taxonomy): domain Eukaryota; kingdom Metazoa; phylum Arthropoda; class Insecta; order Odonata; family Calopterygidae; genus Hetaerina; species Hetaerina titia. Next base: position 14,470,900 of record CM073771.1, read on the forward strand.
TTACAGTCCCACTAGAGTCATCGGATACTCTTCAGAATGTAATAAATAAATAAAAACTTTCACAGACTGGTAATTGCTACTAGTCAACAAATGATTTGACTAGACTCATCATGCCACCAGGATATGCTATGACCTATTTTTTTTTACATAAAATTACATTTGTGTGCCATTTTCAATTTTCATAAAAAAATGAATGCTCTCTTAATTATTATGAATAGAAGGCCAGTTCCAGGTTTTATGGCACAAAATGGTCAGTCTTAAAGAACAGAAGTTAAGGCTATTTCCTTTAAGGATGATAAAATTGGATATAAATGGAAGAGAAAATTGAATTATTGCCTGTGAGAAAGCTTATTTTCCATACCAGACATTTAACAGTGAATTTTAAACTTATAAGCAATGTCTCTATCTGTATCATATAATATAGTACCAAAAAAAACAATCAAAACCAATGCATGAACGATTTTAAATACAGTTGTCCTGCTTAGATCATTTCCATGACAACCATTCAATGTGATGACTGCCAAATAGCCAATTTAAGATAGTCATTAGCTTGGGAAAGCTAGCCATTGCCACACTGAGTGCCTTTCCTTTGGGACAAGTTCAGTTAACTCATACTAATAACAAGAATAAGATGTGTGCGCCACCTTAGGAAAAAACAGGAGTACTGCCTCAGGAATACGATGAAAATGTCATCTGGTCAAGTATACTCGAATAAAGAATATTAAATATATAGACCAATTTGGCAGAACCCTAACCAGAATACCATTAATGTAATTCGATTAGACACATTCTGACGAGACTAAATTTATTTACTTCAGAGCTCTTGGAGTAAAATCTTTAGAGATAACTCAAGTTAGCTTGACTAAAATTATTTGTAAATGCGATCTCAAGGTACAGCGTCACTGTCATTACTCAATGTATTTCTGAAAATTGTTGATTAACCTAATACATGAGCAAATTTCACTCCTGTTTTTTCTGGGATTCCTCCCCATTAAAGGCCTCATTTGTCATTTCCAACTGAACCTCTTGAAATTTAGATGCTAAATACTTTGCAGCCCTTCGAAGGGCTATAAACCCTGATATTAACTGGACTATCAGAAGAACCAACATTACACTCTGTGCTCCTATTTCGGCAGGTTGTGGCAATGTATTTAACTTTGCAAGGGGGAATGCTTGCAGAGGTAGTGAAAGTAATATGGATATCATCCAAAAGGCAGCTAGTTCAGGTATCTGTAAAGTGAATGTTTAACATTAACTAAAATGATGACAATATAACCAATTATAAAAAACTGTAGAATTCATTATCACCTTTTCCGTAAGATTTCCCAAGTACCCTAGATGCAATCTTAGACATTCGATCAATGAGACCACAATTAAAATGGTGACTAACAAGAACTGGTACATTGCACTGAGGTACTCGTACTGAAATATAGTATGAACATATTGTTAATTTACCCACAGCTAATATTTTAATTTTGTAATAATTATTATTGTACATGCTATACTCCATAATACTTACTTTAACAGCGAGCATTACACACATCGTAACCAGCCAAAAAGGAAAGAAAACGACATTGAAATAAAGTGCCATTTGCAATGGGAGATTCGTCAAAATTTCGTTCCCTGAAAAAGTCCAAACTATGAATCTCAAAAGGAAGTGTCACGGCAAGGTTTTTTCAGTTAAAACATTAGAATTATTGATGTGCTATATCACACCTATTTTATTGAAGTCCGACATAGGGTAGGATTTTGAATACAATATCCCAGGAAATATTTTATCGGAGACATTTGTGATAGTCCTTTTCCATGATTCTGTCATAATGAAATGTTCCCCAACTAATATTATTGTGATTAAAACTTTCTCTTCATACCTAACCTGATCAAGAATTACCTCAACAAAATACTTGTTTGAATCAAGCTCGATCACACGCACATACGACTGTCACTTGTCAAAAAAGAAGGTTGTCTCCCGTGTATCATCTTCTGGCAGCAACTGTCAACCGACTGCCCACCGAAATTACTCGAAATGAGGCCCAACAATTTACTTTATACCTAATGTATACATAGGGGTTTTTAGATGCTGGTGAAAATGTGCCACAATGTCATGAAGTTATATTGAAGTGTGACGTACTTTGTAGTGAACGAGAAGCTAAGAAGTTAGTGCTATGTCACCAACAGTAGATTCACATGACCTACCTCAGGAACTTTGTGCTCCTGCTTTGGCTCCCATTGGGTTTACTGGGCTTGATACGCTGAATAATGCCGTTCATAGAGCTGTATGGGATGCCTTCAGTAACGGCCGTACAGGAGATCGGGTGCCAATATCATTTATGTTGTTAAGCCCAGACCAAGAATTTCCACCGATGAAATCTAAAGTAAATATGCCAATGTTTTTTTTACTTATTTGATTCCTTTGCTAGGAATAATGTGGAAAATTGTACAATTTTTATTTTTCAATTATTTTCAGAGAAACTCTTATGAGTGGTATGTCCCTAAAGGCATATTAAAAGTCAATTGGATGGAGAAGCATCTTAGAAAACTACCAGCAGTCATTGTTATATTTTATGATTTGGATTGGGATGACCCTCTTTGGAATGAAAAAAAGCAGGAATGTGCTTCTCGCGTTCAGTCAGTGAGGTAAATAAATAATAAATATGGCAACGCCGGCTGAACTCAATAGTAAACATGTACTGTTGTCAATGTCCACTTTTATCGTGAAGTAGTTACATTGAATCACGAAGTAAAGTTCCTTACGTTTGAGAAAAATTTGGGTTGTACCATTACTTTCATTCATGGTCCAGGTCTGGTTAAGCTCTAAAGCCATCCTCACTCAGGCTTTACGTTTTTCTTAGTAACGTATTTATTATACATATTGCTATGAGCATGTGAGCAAAACAAGTTCGCCTTTCCCATTCTTGAATAATGATTTAATATGTAATGGAGTTCATAGTGAAAACATCAAGTATTTAGAATAGTTTTCACATCCATTCTTGTCACCCCAGGAATATTTTAACTATGTAATCAATATTGAAGGTTAAGATTTCGTGTGGAGAGTGAAATACATAGTATATTTCATCACCATGGATTGTCTTTTTGAGAATTTATAGACAAGTCATTGTTGCCTATTGTATGACAACTGTGTGACATGAGTTTGTTTTGCCTCTTGCTACAGGGCAGCATTGGAGGGGCGTGGCTGTCGCATTGCTGTGACACTGCTCCAGCAAGCATCAGCGGCACTCCCGAGCGGTGAGGATGTCATGGCAATTGAGAGAGGAAATGCACTTAGGACAGCATGTGCCCTCAATGCTAAATCTCTCTTTGTGCTTCCACACGGGGACCACTTACATGGGTACATTCTCAGGTAATTGGTTTCACACCAGGTCAAGAGAGAATATGGTCACATACTTTTTCATTAGTTAGGTTAGTTGGAAAGAATATATTGAGCTTATTGTGGCCTCTTTTAAGACTGGCTATATTAAATAATATTTCCTTAAGCTGTAAAGGGTTTTTTTACACCACTTTAAAATGAAGGAATATTGAGATTGGTGTGGTGATTTATGGGATAAGTTAATCAGTTAATCCTTTGACAGTGATCAGATACCAATTCAAAATATTAAGTTATTCACTTTTACACAGGGTGGGGGGTGTTTCCCAAATAAGTATACAAGGAAATAAATCCGTTTGCCAGGGACCATATTTGTGGACTTACAAATACACACACAGTCACACTGGTTAGCTCAAAGTGGTTTACGGGAAAGTTTTTCCCTCACCAGGGACCAGATGTGGGCTACCAAAACTTGTGTTAGCTAGGGAGAGATAGAATAGGTGTACAAAAGAAATTAACCCAGATGCCAGTGACTGACTTAGGGGGAATAATACACTCACTTAGGTATCACCGGAAAGCAATACGAACGCCTCTGGAATTTGAAGTGGACAAAACACTTGATGGCCTGATGGCAATGTCAAAACCATATATGGTAGGGAATTAAGCCCTTCTTTCAAATAAAAAACAAATGGAAAAGAAAGGAAAAAGGCCAAATATCATGCACAAACTAAGGAACACACAAAGGTGTGAAAAGTGGATATGCATATTTTGACCGCAAGGTGGTCTTCCTCAGTGCTCTGCTGGAGAAAAGTCGCTGCAACACAAGGTTGAAGTGCTATTATTAAATAGTTAGATAAGTTGTCAGGATAAAACTATTTTATTGCTTTTTGGTGTAATGATGCATGCAACAGTCATGTTTGTCAGCCAGTCAACTCACAACGCAACAGTCGACTCACACATGCACCCGTGACTGTGAACAATGTTCCTCATGCTATTTTCCGTGGAATAATTGTTTAACATGCCAAAGCACTTAGGCATGGGGACCATAAATTGCATGGCCATGGATTAATAGAATTTTCCCCTTCTTGCTTTGCCAGTTCTCTACGACCTGTCTTTGATTGGTATGCTGGCTGTCTATCATATAAGTGGTTTTGGTTCATTTTTGTTCCCTTCTTTTACCCCTTACCAAAGCCTTCATGGGAGGAGTGGATGTTAGAACTTTTGAGAGCTGAAAATAGTTTTATATAAATCCTTCTACAAGTCCTTAGGGGCTCTCATTTAATGGAGCATTTTGTTTGTTACCTAATTAAGATTATGGCATAGTAAATCATTGGCTAGGCTAATTAAGTGTAGATTATTAAGTTATGGCAAATTTGATTTACATATTTAAAAAAAATTGATTCTATCCTGTACACACCTGTGTATTTATAATTATTAAATCTATTAATGCAATATAATTTGAAAATATTTGCATAGAGGGAATATGTTGCATGCATAGAGTTGTGGATTTGTTTTAATGCCATCATATTCTTTTCTATTTCCTGTCTCTGACCATCCTTATTGATTTTATACAATTTCGTTGAATTATAAGTCAACGTCTCCAAATGGATACTATAATAGTTCTATTGAAGTTGTAATTTCAGCAGCAAAATTTTTATTTCAAAAAGTATCCTTTCTTTTTTAATATTAATAAAGGGGAATCTGCTTTCTTTTTGCTTGGCTCTGGCATTGTTTGCTACCACTAATCTTACTCAAGGCCTGAGGGAGATGATGAAAGAATTGAAGTCTAAGAGAGTGTCACATTGTCAACAGTTTTGATAAGGCTTGTAGGAGAGTTGAGTTTGGAGTGAGAATGGAGGTGAGATCAATGTTGAATATGGCATTTTTTTCAAAGAAGGATTTCTAATTATGATCATTAAAGTCTTCTGTTTGGAACCTTTTCGATATATGTAGAGTGGTTTGAGTAAGGAGACTTTATATGCATTGAATATTTCACAACCTGAAATTTTTCTCCTAGAGAGCATTTGGAAAGAAGTGAAGGAGTTTCTTGATCTAAATTTTAGAAGTTTCCATTTGTTTACTTTGTAAAAAGTGGGTAATGGTCATTACATTGATCAAAATGAGTGGACATCTCTGCATTGTCCAAGAGTTCCATTTACCTCTGCGGTTGTTAATGAGATTGCACAGACTTTTCATATAATTTAATATGATATCGAGGAAGAAGTCTCTGGTGAGTTACATAAGTTTTGTGGGAGGCAATGCTGACAAATATTATTTTTACTCATTTCAGTTTTTCCTCATTTGGAGAAATGTATGTTCTATCTATGGTGTACAATGAAACCTCAAATTTATAGATTCAAAATTTACTTAATCCATGAATTAATTTCCATTATTTCCAAGGTTCAGGCAGCTCTCCATACAACTCAATGCATTAAAAACCTCATATTTACATTCCCAATTCACTTAAAATTTCACCAGTCCAAGGAGATGATTCACCAATTTTTATTACATGTATTTTTTTCCCAGATTTTTTCTCAACTGTGTTTATTTTTATAGCATATGTATTGATTCATCACAATTAGTTTTTGCTTTTGAGTTCATCATTAAACGTGCATTTTAATCAATTTTGAAAATGATCATTGAACAAGGCCTACTCTACCAGTGTAGAAATCTGAACTGCATGAAAGTGTTTTTCAAGTAGGACCAATTTTTTCAAAATGATTTAAAGTCACGCCTCAATTGTTGATTAACCTTCTGTCATTTCATTTTAATATTGCTTTCAATTGGCCCAAAGACAAAGGAAACTTAAAAAAACTAGCAGAAGCTAGATATTTGGGCTAATTTTCAGGGGATTTCTGACTTATTTCTATTGTAAATTATATAATTTATCATAAGCATTTATGTTGATATTAATTTATTTACTTAAAATTATATGTTAATATAATGATTTTATAATTCAATACATCCATAATATATCAGAATTGATTAACTAATTGCGTCTGTCCAGCCGATTATCTTGACTGGGGATTTTTTTAGGACAAGTCCAAACTACAAACATTCTGAAAAATCACATTAGAGCTTATTTTTTGCCAAATGCCATACAGATGTTGTGCCTCAAAATTTTCAATGTTAGACCTGATTTTATAAATAAACTTAATGTTTATATTTAGCATTGTATATTACTGCAATATATTTCATTTATTAAATGTAAAAATGCTTAAAAAATATTTTTCTTCCAAATTTCAATCTAAAATATATTTTAACTGGATCCTTGAAGAACTTAAATTTGAGGTTTCACTGTATTTTGATTGATTTATGTTTCAAATTTTATGGTGACTTGGTATCATTTAGTTAAGTAAATATTTCATGGAATAAGCACAAGCATAGTGCAGAGGGCCATGACTTGGGGCAAATGCTACTGGGGGTTCTATTCACAGTGGTGTTAAAATTAGGTAGCATTAATTGGGCATAGTATTTATCCATCGCGTATAAACTGAAGTGTTGGACCATAGACACCTGAAAGTCTCATTATGAGTGGGGAAGTAGGAAAACTAGGTAGCCTGAGGGAAGCTAGAACTAATGGGTAGTGGAATTCAGGTTATCAGGCCTTGTATTATGAGAGAATCTTCCATTGTGATGCTTTCTGTTGTGAAAATGCCCTTTTGCACTCTCTTTAAGTTTTTATCATGTTTCAGGCTAGAGAAGGCATTTTTTGAACTCTCACAAAACTACTACCATCAGAGGATCAAAGGAGTGAGAAGCCATTTGGATCAGTTGAATCGAACCAGCCACCACTACTTATTTGTGCGCCATCAATTCAAGATGGGGTTTTATTCGGAATTGAAGCAAGACTATTCCTTAGCACATAAGTAAGTGAAAGAGAAATTGTTGTGTGTTGAGAATATGCAATTCTCTTTTGTGTACCCACAACCTCTCCCTCTCTCCTTCCCTGAATAGTAATATTTTTATTGTTTTCATCGCATAGGCATTACATGAAGGCGTATGGACACCTGCTGGAGCTTCGGATCCTTGAAAACAACTCTTCAGAAATCAGGGCCGTTGGCGGATATATTAATTACATGTTGTGTCGTCTGATGTTTCTTCACCTCAATTTTTATAGAGAAGCCATTGCCCAGTTTAGGAATCATATTGATCAGTTTCGCACTCGAATGTTTGGGCCTCGGGAGTTGGAGTTTGAACACCATGCGTGGATGTGCAACCAGTAAGCCGTCATTTGTTATCCTTTTCCATGTATTTTGTATTTGATAACTTTTTCTTATGGTGCGATGGCAACACCCATTATTTTCCTTCCTTCCCATAGTGAGGCAATCCCATCTAAGGGATTATATTATAAAGATAATTATTCTGGAAAAATCATTGGTGATGTGTTGAATCAAATGAGTAATGTCAATGTTGTTTGTTCTGTTTGCAGAACTTATTCATATCTTATTATATATATATTATATTTTAAACCATCTAACTTTTGAATCAATTGGATGTGTACTTTTGAAAGAAGTAACATCAATATATATATGGGGTAAATGTTGTTCCAACATTATATTACATGAGCCTGTCTACCATGTTTGCCTTCATGTTGGTATCAATGCTTATTCAAAAGGACAAATAAATTCATAAATGTATAAATTTTGAATCTAAACTATGTAATTCATATCTGGGTCACTTAATGATCAAATGTGACTGCGTAATACATCAAAGAAGTTACTTCAGCACAAAAATGTTGCATCACTCACACAAATATGATTAATTTGGTGATATAAAAATGCATATGTTCTAATATTAATGCTTAACCCTTTTAGTGCCAGTGGGCCGATCTATTGGCAGATGGGGTATGTGCCAAGAATGCCACAGGCCAATATATCAGCCTGGTGTTTTTTCACTCACACCTTTACTTTTCTGTGCATCACAAAGCTTTTGTAGACAATGTTTAAGTATCTATAATGCTTTCTTAGCATTGCTGAGAAACTTTCATAATGAAAATGAAATATATGTTCCCATTTTTGTTATGTGAACATACGGAGTTTTCTACATTGTGGCATATCTTCTTTTCCTGCATAGCAGATGCCATATCAATATCAAGATGTTTGGGGGGATATCCCTGACACCGGAATATATTTATTTATTGATAAAAATAATGTTAAAGCATTAAACTGTTTTTGTTAGCAAAGTAATAGCAGTAGAAACTAATTTTGACTAAATAATGTAAGAAAATTATTGATGACAAATTTTCCAATCTAAAAGTAAAAGTCCGACTTTATAAAAATAAATTTTAAAATTACATATTTTTTTCTAAAAGTGGATACAAGATCATTGAATTTTAATAACACTGTTGAATTTTTTTTATCATACCTGTGACTATATAAAGTGTGCACAAAAAAATTAGCTGAAACACTTTTGTATTAGGCTCTATGTAATTTTCTAAGTGCAAATCTACAAATCCATCAAAATAGCCCTGGTGTTTTTCATGTATGCCAGGGAAAAGAGGCTGGCATGAAAGGGTTAATGCACCAAGTGTGGTGAGATGTAGATTGAACTTTATTTTATCCACTTCCACCTTTGTAAAGCCCTTCATGCAATATGCACCAGTGGTTCCATTTGGCTGGATTTTTACATATTGATTTCATTGAGCATCCAAATAATAGCAGTATTTTGATACAACCTGGTTGCAGCTCTTTGGTGGTTTATTAATAATCTTTTTAAGAGAAAAATAATGAATTTTAAACAATGATGGAATTGGATAAAAATAAAAATACAATGACCATCAACAATCAGTAAAATTTTAATATAATAATAAATTTGTACATTTCATCATTAAGATTCACATTTATCCCTTTAGAGGTACAGGGCAAAGAGTTTGTGCAGGCAAAGACGTTTTTAAGAGTCCATTATGTATAAGACTATGTTTAAGATTTCTAAAAGGTCAATTTAATTGGTGTTAATACCTGATTTAATGCACTATGTTGGATAGTGTTGGGTGTATGAGTTACATGTAAACAACACCTTGGCAAAACAGCCACGTGGTGGCTTGAGGGAAGGAGGAGATGTGGAAAAAGAGTGAACCAGATGGTAGGGGAAAGGAAGGTGGGAGTGTGGCAGGGACTGTGGAAAGGAATATAGGAACAGTCAGGGAAGTGCAAGAATGAAGGTTAAGGTGTTATATCTTGTTGGTTTGGAAGAAAATTTCATGTCAACATTCCCTCAAAATTCTCACCCTTTGTGCTCAGTGTGAAACAATGATATTAAAGAGATATTGCAGTCATTCTTGACAGGCTTGCTAGGCCAAGATACATAACCTCACATGATATTAATGTCAAAGGTTGGCAATTCTCATTCATAAACATGGATTCCGACATTTGAAGTTTGGGGGTACTTGGTCATCCTTGTTCCATCCTTCCTATGCAACTGCAGCTCTTCACATGTATTGGATTGTAAAGTTATATATATGTCAAGTCTTTGATAAAAATATTTATTGAAAAAGTTCTTTCTCACATTTTAGCTAGTAGGCAAATGTGGAATCTCATAATGTTTTGTTGTTTACAGGAATATCAAATTGTATTTATTTAAAAATAATTATATCAGCTTTCATGTTCCTGTCATTTCTTAGGTTTGGAACTTTTGGTGATTTGTTTGATGAGGCAGTTAATCGTGGTTTGCCGGGAATCCAAGTGCAGCATCCTGGCTATTACTATCAGCAAGCAGCGTTGCATGCTGTTGAGAGGAAAAAATCATGCATGGAGCTTTGCAAGGTGATTAATCTTTGTTATTTTGTATTAATACTCCCTTAAAAGACTGAATTATTGCCGAGACCCTCTTAAAAGACTGCGTTGTTTATATTTTCAGTTGAATTATGAAAAATTTGCACTCCCTCGCATTTTCTAATGGGCGGATTTGGGATGGTTAATGCAAGGATTCTTTTTTTATATTTGAGGGTAGTTACTTGAACTAAGCCCAGTGGTGCATGAAAAGCACCAACAGGCAGGGCAGGAGAGTCAGTCCCTTCCACTCTGCTGCCTGCAGTTGCATGATTTGAGCAATTTGTTGGTAAAAAATATTTCTGTTTGCTACCTTGCATTGCACGTCATGTGTTCTTTTTAACCAGGATGTGAATGCTGCTCAAGTGAATGTGGACCCATTTGCTGGATGGCCACTGCCTGAGTTCTATGGCCAGAGGCCTTGGCGAGTGGGCAAGGCAGTGGGCGACCCCTCAGATACCTCAAGAGAAAAAGAAGGCATATTGGCACTGCAGGCAAAGGAGAAGGCAGTCAATCATTCTGTGAGTCAAGGCTACCACTCGTACAGATGGGTTTGAAAGTTTGTTTACGTAACTTCACTACAGAATGATTTGGTAATGGGGCCAAGGATGGCATTGTGATGATATTTACCTTCTTCTAATAAGCAAACCTCCTAAAAAAGTGTTCACTCCTCCCTTCCCTCATCATCATCATCAGTCCTTCCAATTTGAAGATTGGTTTGACCTCTGTTGTCAATTCTTCCCCATCGCACACTAATTCTTATGTGCTCTAGAAGCTCTTCTGTGCAACAGTCCTCTTCTGGCTAGCCAATGATTTGTCCGTTGGCAATCCTTGAGGGACCTACCCATCTGTTTTTCCCTTTTATTCCTTGCAAATTTTTCTCAAAATTTGTCCAATCCGAGCCTTTTTTTTTTGAGGTTCTATATTTTCTCCCATCTCCTGCTTTGTGCTTCTCCATTTGTTACTTAATTTGTTCATTTAGTCTTCAGAATTTGGCTCCGTACCATGCCTACATTCTTCTCTGGTCCATTTTTCATTTGGTTTTCTATTGGTCCATATCTCAGATACAATACCGCACTCCACATGAACATTCTTTCAAATTGCGTGTTGAAAAACACCAATGTCAGTGTCATTTAACTGTCAGTGTGAATTGTGAATGGATCTAGCAGCTTAAACCAATCACTAAAGCGTTTTGAATTTTTCTGTCACAATTTCAGTGTATTTTGTAGACACTTGCCTTGTTGGTACTGGTGAAACTAGCCCAAAGCAGCATCCAGATCCTTGACCAAGAGTGGGCGTAAGCCTCATATATCTGCTAAGGCAATTTCTGTGGGTTTTTTGCGTAGTACGCTTGATGACCTACTGTATGGTCTGTTGAAAACAATTTCATGTTTGTGCTCCGGCAGTTTTAGGACAGAGAGCAGGCATTTGCAGTTAAGTGAGTTAATTATGCTGAATAAGCATGCGTTGAATATTTAAAGTCAAGTCAAAAATATTTAAAATGGGTGGCTACTGTAAATACCTGTAATTATCTTACACCTCAACTAGTTCAGACATATGAGAGTGTGTGTGTCTTAATTCAAGTGGCATGACTGATCCAAATGTGGACCAGTTTTACCTGTATGTACTTTATCATATTTGCAGATACCGAGCCTTTGTGTGTGATATAGTGAGAAAGTATTGAAAAAGTATGCAGATATTGTTTCTGCTTGAGCCACTATACCACTTATCCAAATTTATGTTGCAAACCTGACAAAAATTAATATTTTCTCAGTGTGATATGTGTGCACTCTCACCACCACTCCCCCCTAGTGTAGAACTCTCAGCTTTGAGAGTAGCACATAACTGACGGATTCTTTTTAATGTCTGTTCAAATTGTCACAAATAAAATAATTGAAATATCATTCATGCCTTATGAATACTGCAAATGTTGCTTGTCTGCTATGGGTTCCAGGTGCAATGCCCCGGATCAATATATTATTATTTATTTATTATTTTATATTAGTTATTCCCTTACTAATTTAGGCTCTGACTATATTTTATTTTCATTGCAAATACAATGTACAATAATTTGTCTAAACTAACTTTGAACAAATGTAAACATAACATTTGACATATTTTGTGCTAAAATGTACAGTTCTCCACAAGGCATATTTTTTTTACATCTAATACCCAGATTTTTCTGCTTAAGCTTCACTTAATTCTTTAGGGTTTGGGTTACTATTCATGATTATTTTATTGCTTCCAGTCACTAATCATCTCTATCCTTGGGAGTGCTATTTCTCAGTTCAAGACCTACAACTGTCCAAGGATGAGGAGGCATTTGGTGATTCAGATGGCAGATGAATATTACTCATTCCAGGATTATGCAAAGGCCTTGGCGTAAGTTATTATCTCCTCCACCCATTTCTGTAATTTAGAAACTAAAGCTGCTTACATTTAGTGAGAAATTCATTAATTGATGAAATCTCGTTTAAAATGAATACACTTTGTAACTTCCACACGATTTTTAGTCGTACTACCGGTTTCAACGCTTCGGCATCATCATCAGGTACCAGTGTATTCATTTTAAACAAAAATGAACCTCCACAAAGTTGAGCCTGAAACCATAGAATTCAATTAATGAAATGTTCAGTTATGTATTTATCTTCATATTTCAAGTCTTCACCACATGTGTTGACATTGATATCAGTCTAGCTGGTGTTTCAACTAGGGTCTCCAGAGAAAAGATACTTTTTGGGTTAAGTGGAAGAAGGGACCTTATTGTCTTAATTTCTCCAAAAGAAAAGACGTTTATCTATCCATCCCAGGCATATACAGGAAGCCAGTTAAATTACAAAATGCCCAAAAGCATTAATAGAGGTGATGGGTGCCCTCTCAATAGTGCTTGGAGAAGAGTCCTTTGAGAAAGAGTTAATCAGAAAGCAGCAAGTTTGCAGTATATCCTATATAAAAATAGCCAAAACTTCAAATCTGATACCTTCAACCTGAAGACCCTGGTTTGAGAACTGGAAAAACTGTTGTCAATAATGTTGATGCAGGCAATGAAGGCCCAAATAATGGATTGAAATTCTACTGATCAACACTAGTAAAACCTAAGAACCAACATCATTCAGCTCTCTATCCTGCATACTGTATGCCTAAGTCCCTCTTGTGAAATGATATTAGTTCAATATGTAATGTAATTGTATATTTCAAGGTAACAATGCAATGAACAAACTAACTATACAAAGGAATATGCTATACTTTTTATTGAACCATCCATCTACTTCTTCCAGCGTGATCCTTTTTAGTAAGGAAATAAAAAAATGGAACAAATACGCTCATAAATTGTGCTGGCATTGATTTATATGAAATAATTTATTGTATTCTTGGTTACGTATGTGACGGTTTTGTGAGTGAGAGAAGCGGCAATAATTTTTAGTATTGCTTTTTAATTAGTTTTATTGTTTCTCGGTAAAGAAATAACTTGCATAACTTGTTTAAGGTGTTATTTCATGGTGTTGACCCATTTTATAATGAAAAACTATAAATTTGTAGTCGCAGTTTTAACTGACGGTCTGAATTTGGTACTTCATGTTCACGTCTGGAAAAATTGTGACTTATACTTTTTACACTAACCTTGTATGAATTTAAAACTTAAATGTATATTAGTTTCCTGTCATAACTACTTTGTATTTCTATTTAGGGATAATGTGATCTCTATCACATTGACATGTCCCATACACCTGCCATGTATTCTCAATGCTGTACAGAGTGTCCGCTGGACAAATAAATGTATTATCATTATTATTCCTAATTTTTCTTAACTTGCATCCTGATGCTTGCTTCCTCATAATGAGTTAGCCTTGTTTCTCCTTTCCTTCTAGGCTGCTGGGCCATGTGCTCTGGGAGCATCGCAGTGAGCGCTGGTGGTTGCTTCTGACTCATGCATTAAGTCGAGCCTTAGTTTGTGCCTTCCTCACAGCAAGCATCCAGGAGTTCATCGCACTCTCCATTGAGGCCCTGGGCCCAAATGTCCTGCTGTCTCACTCTCGGAAAGCAAGCATATTCTCAAATCTCTGCAAGGTTGTCAAGGTATGTGGGCATTTCCCTCGACGACCATTCCATATGTTTAGCGATAGTGCCACTGCATTGCCAGCAGGTGCTTGGTTGTCAAAAGAAAAAAGATTTCCAGGCTCACACCTTATATTTGTGTCTTGTGATGTATGGTACTGATGGGAAAACTGAAGATGAGTGATTTGATGGGCAGTGACCTTTCTTTCACCTCCAAACTCATCCTCATGGGTGTAAAGGACATGGATCTTTAAGGTGGGATTGCATACTCACAGCATTTTTGGAGAATGACTGTCAGATGTGCGTAAGGTTCAGCAAGGAAAAGGGTTACACTGCTGTTAGTAAATTTTTATTCAAGTGCTGTATTGCCAATCATTTGTTGCAATGAGAAATTTCCTGAAGCATATATAATAAAGCATAAGTATAAATAATTTTCATAATCAATTATAACATTTCATAAAGTCAATCTAACCTTAATACCCACAACTCGATAATAAATTTTTTCAGTAAAATTGTTAAGTACGGAGTTCCCCCATCTTTGGGACTCGCCCACTGAATCACTTCATTCCTCACTCTTGATTTGTAATCTCTGCACTCTACGTCTAAAGTCCGATTTAAAACTCCTGCATAACACTCTTAACTCCGTTAACAACTGTCCTGAGCTAATTTCCCTCATCAATTTCAGAGTTCCCCCTCGAGTTACCTGCGATCACTCTTTATTCCACCAACCTGTTCCCAGATTGTCACTCACCGAACGGTCCCTTTTCTTCCGTTTCCCCGCTTTCTGAATTCCCTTCCTGAAAGCATTGACTCACTCTCACTACCAGCCAACGCATTTATAAACTTTTCTCTGACGCATCTCTCTCGAAAGAACTAGCATAATCTCTCTTTTCACTCCCACTTCCCAGGTTTGTTGCTTTGTTTTTACTGTTTGCTATTCCTATGAAAATTAAAATTGTAATAACTATGCTAAAAATAGTCTTGTTGATGTTTTTATATTTGTGTCCTTACATGTTGCTGTTATACTTGTCACTATAAATTGGCAATCCTGCTGTATGTGCACAGTTTTTACCAAATAAATAAATAAAATAAATATCAGGTAAGGAGGTATAAGATCATGGGAGTTATAAGGTTCTCATGGTATGAAAAATAGATGATTAACCTCTCCAAGTGAAAAATATGACATCATTAAAACACTTTATCATTATTATTGGTATTCTACTGTTTAAGTTGGGTTTTGAATGGTCATAAACTGTACAGCTATATGTGTCTTCGCCTCTCCCGTAATCCTACGCTGCTATAAACCCTTCTTCATATTTCCTTCCTCCCTTCGTTTTGTCAATCATGTCTATCCAATTTCCACCCTACCCTAGCCAAATCGACCTTAGGGTTGACTGTGTTTATTAGAGAATTGTAGTAAATACCATGGAAAAAAAATAGTGAAACTTTACTAAACAGGGTCCTCAACCCTTGAGCCATAAGGCAGAAAGCCAAGATGCTAACTTTCATTTCAGTGCAGTGGCACTCCTCTTGATCAGCCACTAATGTTAGACCTTAATGGTTTCCAAATTATGCCGAATCTATCATGTTTTGTATCAAGTTCTAGTGCATGCGCTGTTAATGTATTGAATTCATGTAGAGGGTGCTGCCTGAATTGGATGCAGAGGCAGACGTTGTGCCAGAAAATGCCAAAGAGTCATCAAGAGCTCTCTGGGAGACTGCAGCCACGGCCAACAGTGTGCCATTAGTGCCTGTTGACATGGTTGGAGGGGGTATGGCATCGCTGGCTGAGTGCCGTGCCCGATTCTCAGCTGCTTCCTTCCGTTTGGACGAGCAAGCCAAAGTGGAGGTGTATGTGCGGTAGGTCCTTGCATGTAGCTGAGTAAACTTTTGGCGAGTTGGTATTAATTGGTCGTTCCTGTTTTGGGTGAAAGCAGGATGTTAGGCAAGCAGTTTTCTGACCAAAGGGCCTCCCTATGCTTTCAAGAAGGAGACAGTAAATCAGATTATCCATGGCAATTAGGGAATGGTGCCAGCAGATAATTGAAGCTAAAGGATAATCTGAAATACATTAGTTCTAAGTTGTATATACTGTTTTCAGTGGCCTATTTGGTAAAAACCTTCCATTCATCCATGAAATTCACCATTCTGAAGAATATCCAGTCTAAAATTACTTTGTCAATTATTTGCAGTTTCAATGCATTGTAATTATGCAGAAAAAATGCAATTAAATTTTATGTGCATTTTTATATCACCACTCACCAAATTCATGCCATTGAAGTCTGAAAGTAATCATTTTAAGTATTTATCATGATGCATTGAATTTCTTGCACAAACTTGCTGTTGATTTATTATTTGGTCTAACAAGTCCACTCATAAACTTTCATCCCATATTCAGTACAATTAAAAGATGAATATGTTCTTATCATGCTAATGCTATCTGCAATCATCCTCCTCCTCCCTCCCAAACACAATTCATCTGAGAACATGGGAGTAGAGAACTGGTTACAGCCCCTAATCCACTCTACTATGATCGCTTTACCTCCTGCAGAACTAAAGATAAAAGTCACCCACCCCCTCACGCCAAAATATTCAGTGCAGATGTCATGTCTATTTACATCTTCCTGCATTACATTGTTCTACCATAATGAGCATTCAACCATCATTTTATAAATAATATAATGGCAAAAGTGGTAGTGGCTCTTTCCATTTTAATTGCACACATGTATACCTATAATCAATGCAGGAAAATTACTTGTGTACAGTGAAAACTTTTCTTTTTAACATATGCCATTGGCTCTGTGTGGGCACAAAGGGAACACCTCTTTCTGGAACCTATGGATAACCTATCTATCAGGCAAGAAGGCAAAAGTACTCTTCTGTGAGATATAACTCAATTATTAATTCGAATACTAGTTTGTTTTTCACATGTAAACAACAGACATGGCATAAGTGAATTGTTGAAATTATCAAGTTGGTCCCAATTCTTTTACTTGATTTTTGGAATATTAATAGCCACCCTTATGATCATGCCATTGTTGTCACATATGGGTCATTATAGTACATACTATTATTGTTACTGCCATTACCACCTCAGTAAATTCACTTCATCAGGGTTTTCAGGAATATAGTGATTTGACCTAATGATGTTCTCAGGAACTTTCAAGTTTGTATACATGTTTCAGGCACTACTTGTAATTCAAATATTTATACATGTGCTTTGTACTTAATGAAAATCACTAGTGAACCTTTGAACTCTTATCATGATGCTAGTTGGACATTATTTTAAGGAGGCTAATTAAGGAGTGCTGTATCCACTTCAATGACTGGGATATGCTTGATTTTTAACACAAGTTTGTTAGAACTGCCATAACTTGTTTATGAATTAGAGGTTGGTGCGACAAAGGTTTTTGTTGGGGGAAGGTTTTGCTGTAACTTTGAACTGTTACAAAAACTACAAATCAATTACATATATATTATTTGGCCGCTTTCCAAATGTATTTATAAACCTGTGAACATTCTTCTTTTTCATGATGAACCACAGGTATATGTGAAGATGTAGTCATTGTTTGCCATTATTCTATGAATAATGAATAATGTTTTATATCATTGGTTAAATTATTAGATGTATGGTGGAAAACTCTTTGGTGGGTGCTATTTTTATGCCCTACCACTCCCCCTTCCTCCATGTCAATTGTCACACCTCTTGCCCCGCCAACTTGACCTTCTTTAGGTCAGACGCTCCCTGGGTCCCCTTCAAACCAAATCCCTTAGCCCTCTCTGCTATCAAAAAACTAAAAATGGGGCATTTCTTTCTCTCTCCCTCACCCTTCCCATGGAGCTCCCTTCATCCTTTCCCACTGCCTAATGACCCTTGGCCCATTTCCTTCACTTTCCTCCCTCATTTTCTGGTCAAACTATCTCCTCCTTACCCTCTAGGTCTTCATAATGCCTAGTGCACCTGTGTATTTTATGATTATGCTCTTGATTAGGTCATGATATGATGGAACACAGGATGTGTTGAATAAAAGCTGCATGGAAAAAAGTTTTTGTGTTAAGATTTGGTGTTTTCCTGGAGTGTGATTGCAGTGAAGCCTTTGTGGGTTTTCCATCATTTCAGGATGTCAGCTGATAATGTTTCCATGACTAACTCAGTCATTGTCCACAGAGCGCTGGATCAGTAAGAGCATCAATGCCCTTAGGATGATGACAGAGTTGAAATGTTGGCAGTTATTGAAATGTTGGCAGCTGGCATCCTGAATTGGTAGAACACCCACAGAGATTTCACTGTAACAAAGTTTTTTTTATTTCAATTCTAGTTCCAATATCAAATTAGTCATGACATTCCATATTTGTTCTGTGAAGATCAGTACAGTTTTTAATGGTAAAAACAATTAAAATTTTTCATTTTGTTTGGGTCTGTTAATGTTTATGTTTTCCATATGTAATTGCTTAAATTTCACTTACCATGTAATAAGTTTAATGACATATTTCCTTTTATATTGAACAAAATATTCAATTTAGGAGTTTGTGTGAGCAACGAGTGTCCTTTGCACGGCTCTCAGTGGTGATAAATGGACCAGCCCAGGGGCCCATGCATGTTGCCGTTGCCGAGGCAGGATCATCTGAGGACAATTCGGATGGTTCAACTAATCTGACTTTTGAATATGGTGAAGTCAAACTATACACATCAACATTCCCCCTTGATTCCCGGGATATTGGGAAAACAATACAGGTACATAAGAATTTTTTTCTTTTACATGTAATAATTTTATTGAAGTCTCCTAATTCATGTCAACAAGAAAATGTATTATAATTGGACAAATAACCTGTTAGGCAAGAAAATTGAGTGAAAGTACTGATAAAAAGCAAAACTCATTCTGAAGAAATTTTTCTCTTCAAAATTCATTATGTTGCAGGAAGGTACTGCAAGTGCATTCGATGTAAATTTTCTCAAATTGTGAAATCGCCTGAATAAAACGGTCTCCATACTAAAGAACCTGGAGTATTTAATTTTTGCATATGTGTGGAGATTAACAGGAATTCCCATTTTTCGACACATGTTGTGACTAGGCATAAATGAAGAAAGGCTAACTTGGCAGATATTGACAGATGTTCATTGTGTTACGCCACTCATGGTGTCCCTCTAGTTGCACAATAATAAATTAATCCCACCCTGTTAAGTGCTGTATTTTTCTTTTGCTTAAGCAATAAAAACCATCACAGTTTGGTAAAAACTCACTATTATCAACATTGATATGACTGGAAAAATTGGCCCTCATTATGATGAACTCAATAGGAATGGCTGTCTATTATGAAAATGTGAAAAAACTATCTCGTTTGTCAATATTTCCCTGCCTATAGTTAAAAAAAATGTTTCTTTGTAATTTTCATTAATTTTAAGTCCAGATAAATTAAATTAATAACAAGCTAGGAGTATAGAATCACACCCTAAGATTAGGATTGCTTGCAGCTGGGCAGTAAAGTTACTTTATGATCCAGTTATGCATGAAATTGCCTGTGAGAAGTATCTGAGATTAAACCATTGTAGATATAATCGACATGAATTAATTTTGTTTGATTCCAAGAAACTGTAGAAGATGCCGCAACAGTAACTTTTAATGGAGTCATCCGCCAATAAGCATTTCAAAGCAACAATTTCAGAGTGTAAAAATCATTTACCTTGATCGGGATGGGCAAATTATTTGCTAATTTTATTCAATTGCTGAATTTCTTGATAATGCCTGATGTGTGTCTTGTATCCATGTATGTTTTCTGTTACTTTATCCTGGCCTTTCTTATATCAAGTGAAACAGTTGGAGCAACTTGATCGCTGGACAAATAAAATGTATTATTATGGAATCAAGTGATATATTTTATTTATTTCAGTATTGTTTAATTTATTGCAGCCTGGTTGTCTAATCTAGGTACTATTGCATTTTGGGATAATTTTTGTTTAAAATGTCCTGAGAGTTTTCACTGAAAGTCTTTTTTGCTATCTTATGCAGCAGGCTGGTGATAACTCACTAAAACTAAAACTCTTACTAAACACATTTATTTGTTTCTTTTTTTTTGCAGATAAGTTCTACATCCCTTCAATTTGGCCAAGATAGCGAGAGATTCATTGTGCTTAGGTACCTTGCCGTTGGTGCAGGGGAAACATTTACACCCAGTACATGTCCTGAACTGCAGAACTTTAGGTATGATTGTTGGTGGTCATTTGTGAGATTTTGAGTTTCTTGAAGTGATGCAGTTTTTGCTAATATGTATCTTTTTAATCCAGTGCTGTCTCCAACCTCACGCTTGAGATTATAACATGATAGATTGTGGTAGGCAATTTGTCAGTCTATCCCAGTGTTATGTGTAATTGAAGTTTAGAATACAAACTCCCTAATGTAATTATAAATTCTCCATTTTACATTTGAATTGCCTAAATATTTTTTCCTTCGGTCTTCCTCTTGGGATGATTTCTAAATTTTATCCTTCTGTTAAGTTTTCAAACAATTTTTTTACGTCTTCAAAAATGTGGTTTTTCGTTTTTGTTTTGTGTGCACCTTTATCCTCTCTACAGAATAGTAGAAGAGGGCACTTAAGATAGCAATGATAACCATTCTGGCAGAGGATGGGATTTAAGGATTGAAATGAATCCATGGAATGTAGAGTTATTGAATCCTCCTGATTCATTGAATTATTGATTTGGGTTTTGTGGAATGCCTGCCAAGATGTCATGGTGACGATTGCCTCGAAGATCTGCCCTCAATATAACCTCTCTTTTATATGAATTAATGAGTGAAAAGGCCAAATTTTGAGTAGTTTGACATGTATACAATTTTTCCCATATACTGAATACGTAGTTATTTTGCTCACTGAGAACACTTGCAAGCTATCTAAGTCTTGTGGTTTTAAAAACCACATGGGGATGAGTTTCCCCTTCAGATTGATGTGTTTTCTTCAAATATGCCAGCGCTGCAAACTGACTTTGCTGTGAGACACCATGACTGCAGAAATTGTGATTTCACTATTTTTTCCTCAATTTCTGTTGCTATCCCTGGACTTTCATGTAGTCTGTAATCCATTTTCATTTGACCAATATTACCCCATCTATCTTACCTTATTCTCCTTTCTTTGTGATAATGTCTGTAGGTCTTCACCTGCTGGGAAGATTCGTTATGATGACGTAAGGCCACTGGGCTCGGCCACGGTGCTACCCCGCTGGCCAAGGCTCTCGGTTCAAACGTCATTTGATTGGGACCCACCAATCCTGGTCGGCGAATTCTTCCCTGTCAGAGTGGAGCTGACCAGTGTGGGAGAAGAGAGGCGGCTGAATTCATTGGTGCTGCAAGTACGGGTCACGGGAGACCCAGTCACAACATCTGGCATTGGGCCCACTGATGTTGGAAAGGATGCGACGGTTCTTCAGTCACAGAAAAGTGAGAATTCTTCTCTATATGTGATTAATCATTGGCCCTTTTCAAATTCCCACTCAAGAGTTTAAATGGTGAATTTAATCTCCAGTCTCAATATATTTGTATGCAAGCAAGTGAGAGAGAAATGCAATGTGTGATGGTACAGGGTGCAGCAATGTAATTTATTCCTTTATTCATATGCAAAACACTCAAAAAGGAAGTAATGTTGCCGCACCCTGTACAAATGACATATGCATTGCAAAATGTGAAATATATAATAGGTAATGGTTGAACCAACAATAGTTTTCAGTCCCTTGCACCTTTTTACAAATTTTAGTTTTTTTTTTACCTTTTTGCTAAATGTCAATATTCCTCTCCCTCCAGCAATAATCAGCACTACTCCCACGTACCTTCAACAGTCTAACGATCTGCAGTTGGTCCTCATCTCTCATTCCTCCAAGTCACAGAATCTGGGGAGTAAAGTGATACAAACGGAATTCTATGTTAGTGCTCTGTGTCCAGGAAAACGTGAGATCTGCATCAAGGTGAGGCCTTTCTATGACAACATACATCAAGCTAATTGATGGTAAACTGGAAAGTTCTTTGGTTGACTCATACACTCAATAGGTAGTGCAATGTTACTGGAGTCACCTGATCTTTGTAAATGGAGTTACCTCCCATGATGAAGTAAGGAATGAAGTCACTCCTCCATTAGGCTTTTAACATGCCTGTGAAAGATACAGGAAACCTAGGATACTAGGGAAAAACATATAAATCAATCTATTCCTTGAAATTCTGAGACAATGATAATGACCTTAAAAATCCATCTCATTTATGTAATTTTAGGACACTGGTTGGTTGAATATTTTTCAATTATATAGTTAGCAAACTTGTATAATTTGCATCTTGTTAGTGATACTAATCCAAGTATCAAAACTAGAAATCATTGTTTTGTCAATTTGAATCAAGTCAGTAATTTCATTTACTGAAACTTTGGACTGGAAAAATTCGCACTTTGCCCAGGGAAACCGGGGCACTTGTGATTCACTTATCCAGCACTTGAGCTATCCTGCTCATTCCTCCTCACTTCCAGTACATAAGCCTCATGTTTCAACTTTTGTTTTGAGGCTGATGTGTGGAGAGAATGCTTTCTTGTTACCCAGGAGCATTCTCTTTACCGGGAAATAGATTCTTGATTGAAACTGGCTACTCGCTGGATGATTTTCACGGAGAATTCAAGAGTATTTACTCATGCATGACACTTGCCATCACACAGACCTAATTTTTCATGCACCGTTTGTTTCCTCAGGCCCTGTATGGCTACGAAGGAGAGGGCGATTCCGAGGGAGAGGAGGCAGAGACGAAACTGGTGCTGGAGGCGCTGGACCCACTCTCGGTGTCTGTCCAAATATTGTCCCTTGGGCGCCTCGACACCGTCTCGAGTACATTGATGGGGGAGCCATTCCTCCTGGTGCCTCGCCTCACCTCCCATGCCCACTGCACCCTGCGGATAACCTCCACGTACTTTAACCTTGTGCGTCCCCTAATCCAAGTAAAATTTTATCCTTGCTTTTAGATGTGTGTGTGTTTCAGTGCCACTATGGTGGCCACTCTGTTGAGAAAATTAGGAAAAGAAATTTGGAAATGAATCTAATTTTTGAAAAAAGTCAGGTAGAGTGGAACCTTGTTTAACAAGTGCCTTGCATAGTGAGTAATTCGTATTGTGAGTAAAATTAGTGGTCCCAAAAATGATCCACCTAACGAGTGGTAAGGAGAAGGAAATTCCCAGAGTGATTGAGCTGCTGCTGCCGAAGTTTGTCTCTATCACTCTTGGGACTAGCATCTTAAGTTCTTAAAATCAATAAATCCGTAAGAGGAATGCTGCAAAAGAATAAAAATTGCTGTAGAAATAAAGGTGAGGCAATTGGAAATCAGGAACAAGGTGTGAGTGTGACTGATCAAGTGCACTCATCAACAATCAGTGAACATCAACAATTTGCATTTTATTCAAGCACAAGGGCAAAGTTAAGGAGATGGATGCCTCAAAGGCAGTGACAAGAATATCTATGTAATGGGCATGCATTCTGAACGATGTTAAAAGGTTACTTCCCATATAGATAAAGTAAAAGCAATTGCAATTCAACATTATTAACAATAATATAATTTGTGAGAATATCGGGTCTCTTCTGAAAGATGTCACAGCAAACCTATATTCCTGCAAGTAACAGTAGAAGAGAATGCATCGGCCGCCCAGAAGCCAGTGAATGGCTGCCTTATGCTGTGCAATTGCAAGCTGCAATTGCACAATACAATTTTTTAATTCAACCCCTGCTTGTTTTCCATTCGAAAAGTCGATGAGCCTTGATTAAGCATTAAGTCCAAAACGGCAGGCTAAATGCGAACTGGAGATCATGGGAAACTATTGCTTATTGTTTACTGGAGTATTGGACATTATGAATTACCCGTGCTATGTGAATCAAATAATTCCTTTGTTTTACAAAATTTCTGCTATTGCATTGTTGTGATACATTTGTTTATAACAGATAGCCAGTAGAGCTTTACCTGATAGTGTGCTGATGCAAATGGTAGCCACAGGTGGAAGTGTGTGGTGGGACAACGTTGACAACCCTGAGCCACAAGGAAATTAATTGATGAACTCCTGGTACTTAATAGGCATTTGGGAAAAGGAGGTTTTCTTGGGAATTATTGCAATTATCCCCCCTGCCACACACCTTTTTGGTGGCTCGCAGGGTACTTATGTAGATGTAGATTGCAATGAACCGGTTCTAAAATCACTTCAGTCCTAGAGGTGTGAAATACGAAGATGATGTGCAGGGAATTCCAAAGAATGAGGTAAAAGCAC
>CM073771.1:14495419-14552413 GCA_037158775.1 Hetaerina titia
AGCAAAAGTAATGAGAGATGGAGCGGTTGAAGTGATGGGACTGTTTATGAAAAGTATGTAGTTAACACAGGTTGAAGGGTGATTAGAACAGGTAGAAATACGTGGGCTTGGAGGGAGAAGGAACTGGAGAAGTGGAAGTGAAGTGAGAGTAAGAACGGGAATGGCGGAGGAAGCAAGGTAAAAGAGTACAGAGACAAGCTATTAAATAGTATTAGTGGCATTGATCTGAGAAATAGGGATGGTTTTCAGCCTACCCTAGTAAAATATCCCTGGTAAAGCTGGTTATCTGTCACATCATTATGCAACACATAGTGATTATTATATGGGTGGTCCAGTGGGTAGAGCGTTGGACTACTGACTGGAGGGTCCCAGGTTCGATTCCCGGGCAAGGCTCAGGGCACCTGCAGCTCCACCCAAGCTAGTTGATTTTTCGGGGTACCAGATCTTCCTGGGAAACCATAAATGGCACAGGGAAAGGAACTGGCCCCCTTACCCTGATGTGTGAATATTCACACGCCGTCGGGCTTGGTACATGGGTGAGCTCTACCATCACCTACTAAACCGACCTCCGGGTTGATTACTGTGTTTATGGTTTTTTTTAGTGATTATTATATGTATGGGCATCATCTTATTGCTCCAATCTGACCAAAGGTGGTTATTTTGCAAAGAGAGATGGCATTGTAATTGTTTTGCGTCTTCCCTCCATCCAGGCCGAGAATGTGAGGGCTGTAGGTGTGGGGGAGGGATTCGTCAAGGGGAACCAGATGTGTGGGCTGGAGCTGGGCCCCAAAGAGGGGGCCACTGAAGCCCTCGTGGTGCGCATTGGTGGTGGCAGTTCTTCTCCCGGGCGGGAGGAACCCCCCTCCTCATCCACGATGGCCACAGGCACGTTTTCTGTGTGCTGGGTGCGAGGGGCCAGTGTCACTCAAGGGAGGAAGACTGCCCGAGGGTGAGTACACTACACTCCCTGCAATTGCACCATGGAGACACCACATACGTGTGTGGATTATTTGGATTTGTACTGAAAACGAGGCATTTTTGATATTCGCTTCCTTCAGACTGTTATAAATGATCATCACTGATTGAAACTTCCCTCGGACTATTGTTAGTTCTGTCCTCAAAATAAAACAATTTTTTTAATATTACTTGCATCTTGTTTTTTTGTAATGATTAATGCAAAAGTCAGTTATCCTTTATTGTCCCCTTCAGTGATGGATCAATATAATAATGATTTAATTGTTCTGTTGGTCAGGTACATGACGTAGAACATTGTTATTAGAGTAAGGCAAAGGAATAAAATAATAATAATACACAAAAACATTACTAAACAAAACGCAATATCACACAAAAAAATCATTCTAATTATAATTTGTCAACCAAGAATTCCTCTATACAGTAGTAACACTTAAGGAGTAATAACTTCTTAAGTTCAATTTTAAAGGAGTCACAGCGGACTTGTATTTTATATTCATTGGCATTTTATTGTAAATTAGTGAGGCTGTGTGATGTGGGCCTTTCTTCGATATTGTGAGTGGTTGATTTTTCAGTTACGGATTCTCTCTTCCTTGTGCCAAGTGATCATGAACGGTGGAAATTTGTAAAAACAAACATAAATTCTTTTTTACCAAACTCCACAGTTCATGATCGCTTGGTGAAATGCTATTAAGTGTTCACAAAACTACCTGATACCATTCAATAATAGTTACTAAGCTATGAAGAGAGGAGATCTGACATGGATGCCTGCCAGTATGGAGAAGGGAATGAAGAGTGTAGCCTCAAGATAAACAAGATTAAGAATGAGGTAATTGTTTGCATTCAAAGTAGGGAAGATAATCTATGAGTAAGATATGAAAAAGACATTATGAATCAAGTGGGTAAGTTTTGCTGTTTAGGTAGTGAGGTCATCAGTAATGGAAGAAGTAGGAATGGTGAAGAAAGCTGTCTGTCAAAATAAGCAACTAATAATGGCACATGGCATGAGTGTAGACATTAGTGAATGATTCATAAATATTTGTGCATGGAATTTATTTTCCAAGGATGTGAGACTTGAATGATTGGATGCCAAGGAAAAATTGGAGGTGATGGAAATATGGTAATACTGAAGAAGGATGAAAATGAAATTAATGTATAGATTAGATGAAGAAATACTTCTAAGAGCGAGTGAAGAGAGAAACCTATTGAGGACACTGATGAGAAGAGGGTGTAAACTTACCAGACACATCCATAGGAAGCATGAAGGGAAAAAATGACATAGGAAAGCCAAGGATCGATTATAAAACATTGGTGCCAGAAGCAATGAGGGAATGAAGAGGTTGAAGGGCAACAGGATAATTAGGAGAGCTGCTACAGAGCTACATTCAGATTGATATCCTGTGATGATGGCAGCTGTTAAAATATTTTTGTGTTTCAATGTGAAAGCACAAGCATTGGTATAACAATATTTGTAATTCACGTGGAGTATGAGGAGTGAATTTTGTCATGGTGTCATAGGCTCTTATTGTGTAAAGCAGCTACAACCCAATGTATATTATATGACAAAGGTTAAGTTCATTGATTTGGTTGGAGCCTTACCACTTTGCTCTTTCATTTTGCAGCCCTGCCGAGGATGGGAACCAAGAGGATTCATCAACTTCCTCCGCATTAGTCCCAACAGAGACGTCTGTGCCCTTACCCCGAGTGAGGGTTGACTGGACACCACTTCTCATCGAGGCTGAGCTGCCAGCACATGGGTGGATGCGTACAGCTATGCCTGTGTTGTATCGAATCCACAACTGTACTCATGGACTACTGAGACTCCAATTGTCTATGGAAGCCAGTGATGCATTCATGTTTGCCGGGCACATTCAGGTGGGCGATATGGCAGTCGCCAGCACTGTGGAACCTCGCTTAATGATCATAAATCATTCCAGAATCTTACTTGTAAGGCAAGACAATCTTCAAGCAAAACAGTTTTTACCCCATAATTTCATGTAAATTGTATAGGATCGTGAATCATCTTCTTCCTCTTTCCATGGCTTCTGGCAAGGCGATGCATTCTCCCCTTCTGTTACATGGGTTCCCTTTGGCCTCCGTCTCTTTCCAGAAGAGATGAATCTCTTCACAGTTAAAAATCTGGTTTGGCATCAAACCCGCAGGATCTACAAGCCTCTTGAAGTCACCAATGAAGTTCTCTGCTGCATTTGAGTTTGAGCTTACTGCTTCACCATACCTCATGCCCGTTGATGCCCATTCTTCTCTTAAACTTCTCAAACTATGCACCGCTTCCATTAAATACTTCTTCTTTAGCCAATGATGACCCTGACATTTTTTAACAGGATCAACAAAAATCACTTGCATCTTCTCGAAAATGATGTTCTCGTTAATATCCTTTCATTTCATTAAGCCAAGTGAGAAGCAACCTTTCAGCATCTTTGGAAATACGTAACCATTGTTATATATTCTTGTCACTCACTCCCTTTGAAGCTTCATTCTCCTCAATCTTGTCTTAGTTCCTGGGGAGAGTACAAATTGTTGATGTAGACTGTTGTGCCATCAGGCTAGATCAGCCATGCTCACACCTCATTCTCTCTTCTCTGATTGAATTTTTCATTTCTATAGTTATTTTTATTCTCTTATGGCTGTCTTTTTTTGGCCTTTTCTTTGGGGACATTTTTGCTCCAAAAAGTCAAATGATAAGTCTGAACACAGTTTTGGAAAAAAGTGTAATAACAAATTACTCTAAGATGCTAGTAGAATGAGTGTTGATTCAGAATGCTGAGAATGAGTGCAGAAAGAGTTGCACCTGATTTGACAGGTGTACAATCTGCAACTTCTCAGCAAACTCTCTTCTCGTTACTCTTCACGGAAACTTTGCTCATTAAGTGAGTCATTTTTTCACAATATTTTTTGCTCATTATGCAAATTAATCTGTATACTACCTTGATCAAAAAGTTCCTGGAATTTATTCAGAAAATTAAAAATACAAGTTTATTCATCTAAATCTATATTGTCCCCTTCAAAGTAATCCCCATCGACTGCAACACACTTATGCCAGCGCTTGATCCAATCCTCGAAACATTTTTTATATTCGGTCTCGACGCACTGTGCGACGATTTCTGGTCTCTTTCGGCGAATTGCTTCACGCAAACGTCTCATAACGCCCAAATAATACTCTTTCTTTACTGTCTGGCCTTCTGGCAAAAATTCATGATGCACTACACCGTTGTAATCCATGAAAACCGTCAGCATTGCCTTCTTTTTTGACTGAAACGACGTGGTTTTTTTGGTCTCGGCTCATTTGGTGAACGCCATTTACTTGCCTGATGTCTGGATTGCATGTCGTACTCATAAACCCATGTCTCGTCTCCAGTAATGATCCTTTTGATGAATGTGGGATCGGATTCAGCCTCGCAAATCATGTCTTTTGCGACGTCAACACGGTCTCTTTTTTGCATGAAATTGAGGTCTTTTGGCACCAACTTTGCCGCTACACGACGGAAACCCAAATCATTAACCACAATGTCTTGGGCGGATCCATAGGCAATGTTCAAGTCCTCCGCTATTTCTCTGATGGTTAATTTGCGGTTATTGACCAACATTTCTTTTACTTTATCAATTTTTTCACCGACTTTCGATGTCGATGGTCTGCCACTGCGTTCATCATCTTCGATTGACTCACGACCACTTCTGAACCGCTCGTGCCACTGGTAAACGACCGTTTTTTTTAGAGAATCTTTGCCGAAACACTTTTCCATTTCCAACGTCCGTGCGCCACTAAATCCATTTTTTACGCAAAATTTAATACAAGTTCGTTGTTGCAAATTTAAATCCATTTCTGCAATTGTAAAAAATTGCCAACACACACAGAGATAGATGTACTCTTGGCTACATAACTTTTGCAAATGTCAAGTTATGACACTAAGATTTGAAGGGAATATCAACAACATATGTACCAATTTAACAAAAAAAACAGAACTCAAATCGGAACGATGGCAGTGCCACACGGTGGTTATTCCGGGAACTGTTTGATCAAGGTAGTATGTGTTGATTGTTAAGCGAGGTTCCACTGTGTATTAAATTTAATATTGGATGGATTAACTGCAGTATACTATGATGCTTGCCACGGTACATATCATGTGATTCATAGTGAGGGGGCTGGGTGGCAGGTGATTTAAAAAAAACTGTGCCCTTTATAGAAGGGGTGTGAAGAACTTTCTATCTTAATCCCTGCTTCATCCAATTTTGAATTCAAACCCTAATTTTCATCAAATTTTGACTCAATATTACTTCTATCGTTCTTTAATAATGTTGTAGAGGTAATAATGTTGTCCTTCTGGATGGTTGATAAGATTTCACAAAGTGCAGTGGCCTAATGTACCGACCTGGGAAATTAAGCCAATCAATCCAGTGATTGAAATCAAAACTTTTGACTGGGATCCACAAGTTCAGACTCCTAATGCCCCATTTCTAGGTTACTGTGAATCCTAGTGAAGGCAATTAACTTTTGCTCTGTGGAATTCCTGCATTTTGGTGTATCACAGTGGATGACTCTGTAACTGTCATGACGTCTCTCCCAGTTCTTTGAATTGTTTGTATCAATAAAAAATTTTCGTATATATAATATTTATTGTTGTGAGTTGACAGATTGGAAGATACTCATTGAAGTCATCCGTTTGGCCTTTTTGAATGCAGCTTTCCTATAATATTGTCTCAAGTGCTCTTTAATTGAACTTGCTTATCTAACTTATTTGTGAATCCCAAGTGACATCTGTGATGCAAGTAATTTTTAGAGGTGTGTCGGAAAGTGTTCACCTGCGATGCTCGAAAGGGAAAGTACCTGCAGTCAAATTAGTAATCACTGTAGTATTATATTAACCAATACCACTCGTGTAACAATGCATGTTAATTGTAGTATGCCAAAGAATATGTCTATTTGTCATGATTTACTGTCACAAATGATGGTATTTTTACCAAAAATGAAAATGCTCTAAACGTTTTGTATGTTCTTATTTTCATGCAATCCATCTTGTATGAGCAGATAAGAACCTATTCACACTCACAACATGCATGAAGTCTTTGAAACATCAACAGTGCCTCTGATGGCCGTTATATCCTTTCATGGCGATGGGGACGTTATTATCATTTGATGGATGAAGAGGAATTCTCATTGTGTGCTGTCTTCTCTCCCTTCCTCTTTCAGACGCCATTGTGCATATTGCCCCACTCAGTGGACACCTTCACATTCAACCTGTATCCACTCCTGTCGGGCCTCGTGGCTCTCCCCCGCCTCCGTCTGTCCGTCCAAGGAGGAAGGGGTGGGGGAGGTGAAGACGAGGGTGGCGGGGAAGGCGGTCGCCAAGGCGATGGGGATGGAACAGAGTTTGTTCAAATGGGCGGAGACGGCTTTGCGCAGTGGAGAGACGGCCACTCCACCCGGCAGAGTCACTTGAGGGACCTCCTCGAGAGGTCACTGCCCACACATGTTTACATTATGGTGGGTATATTAAAGTCAATCTTTCATGTCATTCCCTAGGCCATTGGTCAAAATTAATGGAAATCATTGACATTTTTTCACCGATGTAAATTTAATAGATGGAACTGAATTTTACTGTGGCTTGGTGATTCAGCCAGCCAGAAAAATGGAAAAGTGATTTAAAATTCTATGGTATCTACAATGCTTCTGTGGTATAGGAGGAACTCTGTGTAATTTACAGGATAAAATGTCATGAATGGTGTTTTTGAGAGAGGGAAGATTTTTAAGGATTACATGTTTTTGTATTTCTACATGAAATACTAGAGCTGTGTCCTTGTGGATTTTTATTTTTTTAATTTTAATTTAAGACCATTAATTAGAACATTAATGTAGATGTGTTAGCATACTAGTCATTGGTAATTTTTTGATGGACACAGACCAAACAACAGTGCAACAATAATTCCTCTGCCTCTCCCACAAAATGTAGCCTGACATACAATGCTACGTTAAGCCTCTCTTCAGTTCAACTTCCTGCATCCTTTCATTCTGTCCAGTTCATAAATCATATTTATGTACCACATATGCTGGTGTATAGTACGCACTCCTTTCCCCTCAAAATGTGGCGTCTTATTTACCAATAAGCAAAATTAAAAGAAAAAAGATATGTCAGAGAAATTGAAAAGGATTCATTTGAATAATTTTAATGGTTAAAATTTCCATTTAATAAGTATTTAGAATCTTAATCTTTGAGAAAAAGTGGATGGGTTGGGAAGCATTGGGGCTATCCAAATGTTAAGCACCAAGTCTCAAGATTAATATGCTATTACAGTCATCATGTTATTATTTCCAGTGGCATCAAGCTTCACAAGTATTCTGTAGTGACCTATTTAGTTGTTTATTTAGCATTTCTTCAACTCAGTTATTCATTCCTATTTTCTTTGTAATGTGTCATGCAGTTGATTTTGCTGTAAGTCTTATTGCATGCATTTTTTATGGTTCACCATTATACAGAACATTGAAAAGTGAATATGATTTTAAATTGTTTTTGGTAATGCTTTGAGCAAGTTCTTTAGGAACGATAGTTTCCTGCTGACATTTCTGTTGTAACAAGTTTCAATTCTTAATTAATTGATTTTGGCTGCATTTAATCCAGTATAAGGTTGTCTTATGAGTTGACGCAAACTTTCTTCCCCACCCATCTGCTTAAACTTCCCATCGCCCACCAAGCATTTCATTTGGTGATTCAATTTGGAAGGAGACAGTTGGACATTTCATCAAATGGTTTAGGTCTTAAGGTTTTATCATGTAATTTTGTGTCCAAATTCATGTGTAAAATGACACTCAATTAGTGTTTCTGTGGTCATAAGTGCAAAGAGCATTGACTTGTTGTCATTCATTCCTAGTCTTTGTTTTCATGAGAGTCAAAAGCAGCAGGTTGGTTCCACTTGTGGAAATGAACATATATTTTGATATCCATACTAAAAAGACTTCATACTTTTCCGCAGATTTTTATTATAAGGTACAATGCGTTTCACCATCTTGCAAGATACCTGTTGATGCCGCAAGTCCGTGAAAAAGGCTCAAAGCCTTTTTAGAATGGATATTAAATACTACCATGAAGTGAAGCCTGACTTGGTAGAATATATATTTTGATGATAATGTCCCCCTTTTGAGATATCTTGCATGTTAAAGTGCATTTGGTCTCTATGGAAAACTCGTCAAAATAACCCTTACTTTTCTCTTCCATTACTTAAGCCTCAAGCCAAAGGAAAGACAGCATCCTTGCCATCATCTTGAGCCAGTGAAGTCTTTGGATGCCTTCAATCATCCTCCAAAACATTTTCTAGCCTGGCGAAACAGGAAGTATGCATAGCAGGAATTGTTTCCACACTTGTGTATATATATATATATATAAACCTCTCTCTTGTTACTCAGGTGGACACGTTTGTGATAAGTCGAATATGAAATTGATTTTGGGTGACTGTGAGTATTGTGTGCGACATAAGTGTGTGTACTCATCAAGTTACACGTGCATTAGTGGGATTATCTCAATGTCAGAGGCTCCTTGGTGATGCAAATGTGGAATTGTGATTTTTTTATGGGCCACTGGACAAAGAAAGTGCTAGAAGTCCTTTGGTGGCCGTTAAAGGAAGTTGAATTTCCCTGGATGACTTTTGAAAGCCCCAATCATGTGTATGCCCATTTTATTTGCCCATATTTTGATGATGCGACCACTGCAGGAGTAATAACTACATATCTAGAAAACTTGAATGCGAGGAAATTGATAATTATGGTGAAATCCTTCGTTGTCCTTGTAGAGGTGATATAATCCTTATTGTTGACAAATATTCCATTTTTAGGTGGCTGAAATAATGTACTGAGCCCCCCTCTGGCGGTTCAACCTTTGGGAAACATGATGTCAAGACATAAGAGGATTGTCTGAAATTATAAAAGCACAGGAGGACCATCAGGAGTACCCACCAAACAAAAAAAAATAAAAGCTCTTCTTTAATTGAATTTTTGAAAAAGTAAGGATATTTATGATGGAGACACATGTTAGTGTATTGTGGACTGGTTAATGTGCAAATATTTTACAGAATGTTACAGTTAATATTTTTTATTTAATTAGTGGCAATTTTTGCTATCCAATGGCATCAAATGGTTGGGCTACCAACAGTACCAGTCAAAACATTCAGTGAATGTCATTGGCATGTCTTGGATTTTTGGCTGTCACCACGTGACTGGCACTAGACTTCACTCTCCATTGATGAAGTCCGTTTGCGGTTGGTCACTCCTAAGAGATCATTTTGTCAATGAACGTGGATATAATGGCTGAAGCAAATAATTAAAGCTAAAACATTTTGTAAATTACAGAATTTGACCGCCGTGTTTACTCGTGTAATTTTCACACTTTTTATATCTAAATGCTACACAGGTGAATGCTGTATGTGTGAAAGTTAGATTGCAAAATTGTGACAGATGGTTTTTCAGAAGAAAATAATTTTAGGTTGAAATTTGAACAAAGGGGAAAAGGGTTGTCTGATTCAATAAATTAAAACAGTCAAATTCCAGAAAAAAATATCAAGTTCAGATTGAATGCAACGAAAAAAATTGTGCGAAAATTTTTGTAAATTCCCTGTGAGGGAGTGTTTATTTTCATTAATTTCTTCCTTCACCCCTGTAAGTACTTGCTGGGAGGCTCAGTTTCCCATGGCTGATAGGCTTTTTAGAAATTATTTTTCAAGTATTTTATTGTCATTTCCACAGCGTTCAAGTGACCGACAACAATGCCACCTCTCGAAGGTACTTAAAGGATTCAGGGGCTTGGCGAGGAAATGAAATGATTGACTCTGATGTTGTTCACCAGGAAAGTTTTCTCCAAGATTCAATTCAAATTGTTCTCCTAGGCATTCATTGCAATGTCACATGGGTTACGGGTTCGAATAAGTCTTCGAGTACACTCTCGGTGAAAAAAGTATTGCTGTACATGCATCTATCAATACAAATGTGATAAATAAAAAGTTGGGGCATGTAAGTCATGTGAACGTAAATACTTTTTTCATAGTAATTCCGCCAAAAAGCTGAGGTGTGCATATTTTGCAGTGATGAAAAATACACCAGTAAATTTGGCACACAGAAATTGGAATGTTTTATGGGGCTCTTAGGAAATCTGAAGGGGTCCTTGATTTGTTTGGAAAGAGGTTGAGCAGGTCCACTGGTGATGGATTAAGCATATGAACCTGGTTGTCACTTTTGAAGTGCACCTCAAGTCATTCTGCTTTTAACTGTACAACACATTGAGAAGTAAAAGCCTAGGATTTCTTTTTCAATCTTGTTAAAAATGGAAGGTCTGCTGCAAAACCTTGCCCACACTTCTGATTTAGGTATTAAATTCCAAATAATGTATTAATTGAGTTAAAAAATGTGTAATTTTATGATAATTCTTAATTTTCAGTTTTTCTGTGTTTTAATGTACTAGTTGGCTTGTTATGAAGAAGAATTGGAAAAAGTTGGCTGATAACCAGTTGTTAATGTAAAAATATCTTTTTGGAAATGCCTAAGAAAGGGAGCCCATAGAAGGAAGAAAGGCAAAATGACTGACTCTAACACTCGAACTGTACCAATGCTTGTGGCTCATACATTTGTGCTCCATGGTTCTTTTTGTGATGAATGATGAGAGAATAGCAAAAAAAGTGAAACATTGATTTGTAACTGCATGCATAAATCACTTATGTTTGATTTGTTAAAAGATGCTCATGTGATAGTAATGGTTATATTTTTTGTAGTGAAATAATGTGCAAATTTTATTGTTATGGATGAATAATTATTACAATGAAAAACTATCCTGAAAACAATGATGATAATTTATCATTCCTTAAGATTCAATTAGCATTCTATACACTATTCTATTATTTTATACTTTTCTTTGAAATTGATAATTGGGTTTTGGGGAAAAGCTAAAGGTTCAACAGTAGTTAGGTTCTGTTATAACTACAAGAAGTCATTATGTTTTGGATGCAAAACAAATATTTTCTTTTTTACTCACTGTAAATCATTCCGAGCATTGCCATAAGGTAATCTTACCGGTTAAGGTAAGTTTTTGGATGGACACAACTATCAAATAAATATTTTGTGACTCCTAACAAAACACAATCCAGCAACCTACTCTACATCTGGCCTTTCTTCATCTCTGTGTACTTCCTTCTTCCCTTCATCCCGTCCAACGTCCCCATCCTGTTCCTGCCCTTTCCTTGTTTGTCTAATATTCTCCCCTCTATTACAGTCTTCAACATCCCACTGCCAGTCAATATGCCCTTATCCATTTTTCTTGCCTCCTTAAGATTTCTCCCAACAAACCTCTCTCCTCACCCACCTTCTCAATTCCTCTCCACACCCACATTTCAAAATCCTCCAATTTACATCTATCCTTCTGCTTCAATGACCACATTTCCATGCCATGCATAACTACACTCCATAAAAGAGTTTTTACGAGTCTTTTTCCTAACATCCCTACTCAACGCCCCCATCATAAACCCCCTCCTCCTTATGATGATCCTCTTTGCCCAGCTCAATTCTTCTCCTGACGTCCCTACTACTTTGATCGTATTGCTCCAAAACAATTTTGAGTTACGTAAACTCTTCTACATGCTCTACTTTTTCCCCTCCTATTTTAATGTTTAGCTTAGCCTTTTTCTTTCCGGAAAATCGCATAACCTTTGTTTTGTTAATATTGATTCTCATCCCATATCTATCGCACTGAACCTCGAATTCACTCAGCAATGCTTGCAACCCCTTGGCTGACTGAGCAACTAATGCTTGGTCATCAGCAAACCTAAATGATTTTACGAATTCCCCTCTGACTTTCATTCCTACCTCCAGTTCTTCCCATGCCTCTTTCATTTCCTCCACACGTACGTTGACCAGCACCAGTGATAATGGGCAACCCTGCCTTACACCTCTTCCTAACACTGCCCATCCGGACTCTCCGTTTCCCCCTCTGCACCTGAGCAGTCTGAGACATATACAGGTTGCGGATCAGTCTCCTGTTCCTCCAATCCATTCTTATTTTCTGCAATACACACATTAATTTTTCCCAATTCACTCTATCAAATGCTTTTTCGAAATCTACAAAACAAGTAAATACATCCTGATTGTATTCTATATTCCTCTCGATTAGTGATCTTATTACTACAGTGGCATCACATTCTATCTCAGGATTGCAGGATTGGGAAATCTATTCATATAGTCAAGATTCCAAGAAGTAAAGTGACATGACAATATGATTTTATGGCCACAAGTGGGGAGAAAAAAAGGTGCTATACTATTTGGTTTTTGACAGTCATTACTCATGTCAAAACAAAATGGTTGTTTTGTCCGGATGACAGTCAAAATGGGAATTTTGTAAAACCAAAACACCAAAGGATTAAAAAAGTCATTAAAGCCATTCTCAGTAATCGGCAAAATTAAATATCCCAGCTGTGGACCCAATTCTTCATTATAGCTTTTTCAGCCATTTGATTTTGTGCAAGATGACCTTATCAGTAAATGAGTAATAAATATTTGCGTATTACAAGTACTTAAGCTTTAAAAATAAAGAGGCGTTTCAGGCGTGATATAATGGAATAACATGATTAATTAAAATTAATACTTAAGCTTTGTTTTAATAGTTATTTATTTTCTGATAATGCTATTTAATTTAACTCATATCCATATCTCAACCAATGATGAATGAGATTTAATATATGAGGTTAGATTTGCATTATTCCAGTTGATAGGCTGTCCAGCATATATGTATGAATAAATACACTCCCAAAAAGCATATTGTATTGCTATGTTTTCATTCTTTTGGACTGGAAGCTGAAAATGATTTGAGCAATTTGTACAAGAGCATATTATGCACAAACTATTGATGTTCAAAGGGCGTGTCTAGTTTTTGGAGAGCATTGTGACAGGTCATGTGAAAAATGTCAAAAAAGAAATAAGCATCTTCTTTGGGTCATGGCACCAAAGTTTTTGTGATTGTCTAAAAAATCACGAGTGCAGAAAGAAGATCAATCATAGAATATTTTGTATTTCATTTTAATTTTGTCATTGTTCAATGATTAAAAGATAAAAAGGTGATAATTCTAGTTTGAAGTGCAAGTACAAAGTTGCCTGTGTATTGAATTGTTTGAATTTCATATCTTATATGTCCACTTCATTACCAATGTCTCATGCAAAACTTAAATAAATGAACAGTACATTTATACACATAAAATACACACACTTTTTAATTTGAAAATAAGACAAGAATTTTTAAAATGAATTGAAGCCCTGATTAGGATGTAGTTAGCTCTTTATGAATCTGTGAAGTTATGTAAAGTACATATGTATGATGCATGGTTTTCAAGATGATAATGTCCATGAGTGTAGTGGTAATGAAGTTCACAGATGAAAATCATAGGCCTGAGGTGAGGATAATGGAGTGAAATATATGGTGTGATGACCTGTTACTGACATGCCAATGCTGAACCATCTGAAGGCTCTGGTCAAGATCATGACATGAAATTTGTTGCCCTATGTGCCCTTGTCTCCTCATCATGTCCACTTGTGAGGAAGGGAATTCATGGAGATACACATTTTCCCCTAATGCTCACATAAGTGAAATATTCTTTTCTATGCAACTTATTATGCAGTACCATTATGGATCAGGTAATCGTTGGCTCTGTGATTGCACTAATCAATTGTCAAACAATAAAACTGGTGACATCCATTGTTCCAAGGATGTATAGGGTGCGTCCCAAAAGTAATGCAATTGATTTTCCTGTACCGCTCCTATTGACCAGAGTGGGTTTGAACCCCTTGGAGTAGGTGGGGGAGATGCTAAGCTTTGCCAAGAAACTGGTCTCAGTGCTTTCCAATCTGTGGAAGCGGCAGGATGTCAGTTATTATAAACCTCCGCACGCCGACCGTGTCACGAAAAAAATGGAATTGACAATCAAGCAACGTTATGTGATTAAGTTTTGTGTTAAACTGAAAAATATTCTTGAAAAGACTAACAAAATTATTTGTGAGGCTTTCTGTTCTGCCCTACTCACTTGTTTCAAGGTGGTTAAAAGCATTTAAGGACTGGGAAGAGGTTCACAATGAACAACGCTCTGGGTGGCCATCAACCAGAAAAACCCAACAACGATGTGGCTCATGTTCAACAATTGTTGGACTCTGACCATCGGTTGATTTCTAATTTTGATTTGATTGACCTTTAATTAGGGTGAAAAATGATGGCAGTTCATTTATTATGCAACAGACTTATGAAATTCTATTCTGAAATTCTGCTCAACAAACTTATGAAATTCTGAAAATTTTTCTTTTGTAGCCAATTAGTTTGCTTTTATGACTGATCAGTATGCACAACTTAAATATTTTTGACAAGTTGATAAATAATGTCATTAACAATTTCTAAACCCTGGAACCCTAGTTTAAAGTTGATTGAGTTACTCTCTTCACTGAATTGATGATAAGGATTCTGTGATGAAAAAAAAAAAACAAAAAATAAAAGAGTCACTGTTCATATTGAAAATATTTAATTTATGAATTACTTAACTTAAATGATTAAACCCTGTCAAATATTCCCAATGAAACCCATAAAATTTTCCTATAGGAACTCAGCTTTGCCCTGTGGAATTCCAGTGTTCACGTTGATGGAAATCCTAATTATATTTTTAAAAAATGCTTGAGCTTTCACTTTGGGTCCACTGGCTCTTAAGCAAGTTAGTAAAAGTACTACAAAGATTTTCAATCACCAGAGGCATGTGTGAAAATATTACAGGGAAATTAATGAGTCAAGGTACACAAATGTCGTGACCTCCTTACATCACTCTGCAATTGCTTACAAACTAAACAAAAATGATATTTTTTTGGAATGTTGGAAGTTTCTAACACACTCTTACTAAAAACAATATTGCACTTAGACCTACTGGTGTCATCACTGAATGTTTACGGCCAGCACTGACCATTGCATGTTGAATACTTTTCTGTGTCCTAGTGATTTGCATGTCAGTCAGATTTTTATCATCCAATTCACTTGGGATTAAATGTGTGTTATTAAGGGGAAATGACTCATTGATTGGGTTCTTGTACATCTGGGTTGTATTTTCTCCATTGGAGGCTTGAGTGGCATCTGTGGTGTGGCTATCCTCCACATGAATAGTTTCCTTAGTCTCTTGAATGGTATTGGTTCTTGACTGTGGTTCACCAAACTGTTGCCTTCTCTTCATTGATATCTCAAGCCATGTGACTCCTCCTTGGCTGGTACTGACTTGAAATGGGATGACTTGCCTTTCATAGCCATCAGCTTCGACCTGAATATTGGAAAATAAATATGAATGAATTCAAACTGATTTTTGTGTTTGAATACATGAGTTTAAGCTTTGAAGGGCTCAAATATTTAGTTACCATTAATTATTTGAGCCTTCTGACTTTAATTGTTTCGATATATTTTTTAAATATCAAAAAATGAAAAAGCTTAAAATTATATTGATATATTTGGTCCTGGCTTTCAGTTCAGTCTGGTTATTTTTTGAGAGGGGTGTGTCTGGGGGCGATCTTGGTAATAGTTCTGGATATCATCACCCCCACACTTCTGTCTGGTGTTCTTTGGTACCAGATTAATAATTGGAAATCTGCAGGGGAAGCAAGCATGATAGAAAGGAAACTACCTATAATTGAGTAGGGTCCTGCAGGGATTTGAGTATCCTCAATAAAATTAAAAATATATTATAGTTCAAGCATTAAGCAGAAGTTTTATAATTAACCTGGCATATAGACTAAAATCCTTGGTTTCAGTTTGAATAATTGCAAGAAAATGAGAAAAAATGTATTTGTATTTTTTTTAATGTGCATTTTTAATAGATAAGAAAAGGTGCATCATAAAATAAGAATGCAATTTGATGCATGGAATTACATATTTATAAATCTATGGAAAAATCACGAAAAGTTGGAAAACATTTGCATTAATGAATTCAAATTTACTTTATAATAGCTTTTGGTGACCTGTTTGTGGAACATTTAGTCAAGAACAAGTCATCTTATTTTATGGTTTCACTCAAAGTTCAAGATATGTTTTTGTCAGCCTCAAAACGATGAAAATGTCTTGCTCTTAAAGATAAATATATCTTGCTTCCTTGTACACTTCAGATATGTGATAGCATTGTGAGTAACAATTGGTATTGTGGACCATCATGTAGTTCGAGTACTGAAAAATTGCATTCGTAATAAATTAGTTTAATGAAAGCCAACCCTCACCTCAATTCGGTATGACTCCCTCCTCGGGAGTAGCAGTCTCCAAAACTCTCCTTTTGATGACGAGTTGAAGCCCATGTCCCTGCCAGTTATCTTGAGTCTGGCACCCTCAATTGGTCCACCAAAACGTGCATCCCTCACAACCCCCTTGACACCCTTGTGGGTCTCCTGGGCATATAAGAGAAGAGCCTTTGTTTGGAAATAGAGAGAAAGACACAAGTGTAAGAACGTTTTTGAGAGTGGAAAAGAACACACATTTATTTGCTTATTCAGATCTTACTCCCACATTTGATATGAATTACCCTCTGAAGAAGGAAAGGTCTGTATGAACATTAGTCAATTCACATAAACAGTAATCCATTCAATTCCATCCATCAAGGCATTTCTTAACTTGTAGATGGCTTTAACATTTAATTGTCTTGAATTTTAGGGAGAGGACCACTCTTTTTTTCCATTTAATGGAGGGAATTATAGCAACATAGCGTAGCAGAATTACTTAATTCAGTTTTCAGCAACTCAAGCATTGCATTTAAATATGTTCCTTTAATATGACAATTAAAGTTCTATCAAATGATATAAATGAGGTTACTAATACTGATTTAAGTAACTGAAAAAATATTAATATTCTAGTAACATATTTTGTTATTTTTTCAGGGATTTACTCATTTTTAACAATTTTATTTGACAGCTCAATGCAGCTGCCAAATTTTCAAAGTACACTACACCTTCTTGTCCTTCCCAAGTTCCTCAGATATTATAAGAATGTAAGTCAGATTAGGATGAGCTAACTTACCCTGCTACTACTAGTTCCTACCATTCTTAGTCTTGCTCAAAAGACCTGACCCATGCTACACAAAACACTTCTTTAATACTCCATACATTCTAATTCCCTTAATGCCATCCTACATGCCAGTCCTTTTCATATCCACAACTCACTTGCCTAATGTCTACCCCTCTACCATATTCTTCAGCATCCCAATACCAATCAAAATGCTTTTCATCCATCATTTCTGCCTCCTTTTGCTTTATCTCAAGAAACCTCTCTCCTCTACCACTTCCTTGTTTCCATCCATTGCACCTTTCCCATGTTGCTCTACACCAACATCTCAAAAGGATCCAAATCTTCACCTATCTTCTTGTCTCAATGACCTAGTTACTGAGCCATAGAAAGCCTTACTCCATACTAAAGTGCTTATTTGTATTTCCTTAACATCCTTACTCAATGTCCCTGTCATCAATTCCCTCCTTCTTTACCTAATACAATTATTCTTC
The DNA here is from genome assembly GCA_037158775.1 of Hetaerina titia. Classification (NCBI taxonomy): domain Eukaryota; kingdom Metazoa; phylum Arthropoda; class Insecta; order Odonata; family Calopterygidae; genus Hetaerina; species Hetaerina titia. The sequence continues at coordinate 14,512,923 of CM073771.1, forward strand.
TTCTGATATCCCTACTATTTCGATCTCCTTGTCCAAAATATATCCAAGATAGGTAGCTAGCTGGTTAACCTGGTCTAGTTGGTGCCCTCCAATGTTTCAGTTAGCCTTTTGTCTTCTTGAAAACCTCATAACCTTTGTTTACATTGATTCACATCACACACCCATCACACTGATTTTCATATGCACTCAGAAATGATTGTAAACCATTGACCGACTGGCCAGCTAAAGGCTGATCTTCTGCAATCTAATGAAGATGCAAATCTAACTATTAATTTGAATTCTCCACCTACTGCTTCCACTCCTGCTTACCATGTCTCAATTACCATTACCTTCACAAATATTTTGAAAAGTACTGATGATAATGGGGATCCCTGTCTGGCACCTCTGCCTAGCACTGCTCATCCCAACTCTCCATTCACTGCATCCAACTGAGAAGTCTGAGAAATGTATAGGTTGAGGATAAGTAACTTATACATCCATTATTCTCATATCTTCTTTTTTATTTCCCATTAATTCGAAAACAGCACTTTGACCTTTACACTGGACTTTTAACAATGATATATTCAAGGTTAGTATAAAAAGTATCGGTAACATTTGTTTCCTGACATGTGTGTGAAGTGCTGAATTCAGACCATCAGCTAGGTGTGTGAATGATCGCAGATTGTATTGGCATTAATGAGATGACAGTGCACACCATTATCACTGATGACTTGGCAATGCGAAAGATCTGTGCTAAACTCGTCCCGAAGTCTTGACAGATGACCAAGAGCAAAGTCAAGTGTCTGCTTGTGAAGACCTCCTGCAATGGTATTGCGACGATTCCCCAACCCTGCTATCGTCCCAACTTGACACCAGCAGGCTATTTTCTATTCCTATAAAGGTTAAATCCTCCCTCAAAGGACACCAACACGTCAAAGAAGGTTACAGTCGTACCCTCAAGGACCTTTCGGAATCTGCCTACCAGGGAGCATTTGAGTTGTGGAAAAGCCACTGGTAAATGTCGATTCTTAATAGATGTACTTTGAAGAATTTTGAGACATTGTATCAATATCTGAAATAATTTATTTTTCCAAAACTTTTCCTGATACTTTTTGTACAAACCATGTGTGTGTGTATATATATACACATATATATGTACGAGGCCTTTGTTAAAATTTCACACACTTTGTTACACTTTATTTCATTTTTTATGCAAAATTTAATACAAATTATTTGATCCATTTCTTTTAACAAACGAAAATCGCCGAGCTCATAAAACATGTCTAACCTTAGTGGCTGTCACAGACAAAATCCACAATGAAAACAGGTGAAAGTTTTATCGTACTTCAGGGGCATGTATACCAACATAATAAGAAAAAAGTTTGACAATCGGACTCTCCAAGCCCGCAAAATGAAAAAATTCTCATTATGTTTTGAACACACCTCGTATATACATATATATATATATATAGTTGATTTTTCGAGTACCAGATCTTCCTGGGAAACCATAACCGGCACAGGGAAAGGAACTGGCTCCCCTACCCTGATGTGTGAATATTCACACGCCGTTGGGCTTGGTACATGGGTGAGCTCTACTATCACCTACTAAACCGACCTTCGGGATGATTACTGTGTTTATGGTTTATATATATATATATATATATATATATATATATATATATATATATATATATATATATATATATATATATATATATATACATACATATATATATGTATACGCACACATAAAATCATATATATATAAAAACAACCCTACATCTGACGCATGACTCAACCTTAGCACTACTTATTTCCCTGGATCCCACAGACTGAAAAGCTTTCTTAAAGAACTTTTTCCTATTTTACCCGACTTCATCCTTACTACCCCAATGCCCCTCTGTTGCTTACAGATGACCCACCAATCTCAGAAACCTTCTGAGATCCACCAACCCTTTGGCGCCCCCCCCTGACAATTTTCCTCATATTTCCCCCACTTGCAACTGCCCCCGATTTAAAACATGTCTGCTTATCAGATCTGCTCCCCTCTCCCCACAGCCCCTCATTGTCCCTTCACCCTGTTCCCACACTAATTGCCTCTTAAAAAATGTTATCTATCTTTTGTTGTGCAAACAATGCACTTCATTCTACATAGGCGAATGCATTACCCCCTTATCTATTCGAATGAATAATCACCGCTCCTCCTGTATTTCTGCCTCACTCTCTTCTCTTCCTATCCCTTTACATGCAATTTCACACAACCTATCATTCAACGAATGCTTTTCCCTAACAATTCTAGAATCTCTACCCGATTCAGCCACCAACATAGAGGTGAGAACTCGCGAATCCGCATGTATTCTTACTTTCCGATCTTATCTTTCATGCATTGATATGTATATGGAATTAATGAAATATATATTATTCACTCATTCTATGACCTTATCTAACAAAACAGATTTGAAATAAGGACATATTAATGCTTTTAAAAGTATACAAATTTAACTCACATCTATTGGTCTGGAATTAAGCTTTCCTGTAATATGGACAGATTAAGAGGACTTGAGTCATTAAATTTCACTCAATAGAAAATATACCTACATTATCTATTTGCACACTGCAAGTGGGCTAGTTAAAATAGTTATTTTTAAAATTCTTGAATGAAAAAATCAAATATTGATCAAATGTAGCAGGGGTTTGTTATCTCCTTTCAGCATTAATATATTTGTAAATTATATTAGTTCCATAGGATTCTTACCTCTCTGTTTTCATTCCATAGTTTATTCAGTTCATTATGAGATGGGTATTTACAGCATGAGATTTCTAATGTGATTTCCATGCAGCCATGCCATACATAATTGTAGTCCTGCATGCCTCCTATTTGACGATAGAAATGGAAAAAATGAAATAGCTATTTTATATATAGTCTTACTTAGTAGTTCTAGCACTACTTTATTTAAACAAAGATGTTTAATAGCAGATGAATTGAAATAATATAAATTTGACTCATCAATTCTTTTGACTTCCCATAGTACTTCAGCTTTTCAAATAATGCAAAGCAATCTAACCAGTGAGGAGTGTCACAGAGCATTTAAGCTATTCCATTAAGCTATTCATTAAGATGTAAGGACTTTCATTCAGATGATACCTGATGTTTATCTCTAACCAATGAAGTTTAGTGATTGACTGATCAGACAGATGTATGAGATTGAATTTAATCATAGAAAATTGTACACCACTCAAAATTTTCAAAAGAAAAAGTTGATTGAAGAACCAAGAGAAATTTATTATTTGCTGCCATCTTTTTCAGGCTTGTATTTTTGGATCATTTTTTTACAAAATAATTTTTGAATCTATCCTCACCATTTGGGAAGCATAAGAAGTTGATGAGAGGTCATAAAATAGACTAAGAATGGAGACAAATCTGGCATTTTTAGGCATGAAACATCTCATGGTGAAGTGGTCACCTTTGTGGTTACCCAATGCAGCATACCACCTGACAAGATATACAAATGTCATTTTAAAATGTTTTCCATGTAGCCTGGGAGGGATATCAGTGAAATGGTTTGTGGTCTGCTGAAATCAGACCTATATCTTACATTGATAAATTGAATTAAAGGACTTCAGAGCATTGTCCTGTGATGCCACACCATCATAATCCTCTTTACAACCAATCTCCTATCTTCAAGGAAGTATGGGCTCACCAGTGATGGAGTACCAACTTGCTCCATTAGTAATACCATCCTCAAAGGTAGGGTTTGATGAAAGGAAAGACTCGCATTGACCACGCTGGTGCATCTTGGGATGTGCTCGGGCATAGACCGTGGCGAGGTGCTTGAACACATCATCATCTGGCGTGAGTGAAGGGGTGAATGTGCCGGTGGGAACTGGAAAGTTAACAACTCACCATTGAATGAACTATTGCAGTATTCATACATGTACATATTCAAGGTCTGTCCTAAAAGTAGTATGAATTATTTTTTCCCAGATAGACGGATGGACAGGCAGTGGGTTTCCCTAGCTGGGTTCAAGGGAGGGGAGTCTCAGGAAATACTGGAGGCTGGTCACGGTTGGCTCCCAGCCTTTGCGAGTATGGATAGTTCATTTGCGAAACCTCTATGACTTGACCTCATTACGCTCAGTCATGAATCGGTTATTGGAACAGTGCTACACCATCAAACTTTGCATGAAACTGGGTGAAACCAGGAAGGAGACTTATGAAATACTCAAGACAGCTTATGGTGATAACACGATGGGGGGATCAGGTGTTTTGGAGTGGCACAATTTGTTTCGGGAGTGTAGAGAAGACGTTGAGGACGTACAGGACGACCTTTGACTTGAAAAAGAAACAAAGATATTGCAGGAATGAAGTCTTTGTTGGACAGGGATTAAGATTTACATCAAACTACACGGTCATCAGAAAAAGATCAGTTCTTCTTAAGTAACGCTCAAATTTTGTTTGAAAGGCTTTACTTCACTTACAGCATTCAGTTAACTATCATGCTTTGGAATAGAAAATGGTGTTCACAAAATTTGTAACACAAACATGTCCATGTGTATGAGGATAATGCCCTCTGTGAATGTGGGACAAGTCAAGGATGATCTTTGACTTCAGAAAGAAACAAAGATATTGCAAGAATGATGTCTTTGTTGGACAGGGATCACAGATTAAGTGTTCACATGGTTTCTGATAATCTTGGAATCTCTAAAAGTGATGTGCATTGATGTGTGACTGAAAAAATTGGGCATGAGAAAGGTGTGTGCCTAGTTGGTACACTGAATGCTCTCTGAGTAATGGGCTACCTACCCTGGCACAACATGGCAAACCTGCCTCTGCCACCCTACAGCCCCGACTTGCCCCACAAGACTTCTTCCTCTTCCCTAACCTCAAATCCTTGCTGAAAGGACGTCTCCACAACTCGGTGGAAGTGCTACAACAGGCCTTGACGAGGGAGCTGAGCAGCATTCCAGCCACCGCCTTCCAGAAAGCATACGAGGCATGGAAAATCCCTAGCAGCAGTGTGTGGATGCACAAGGATGCTACTTTGAAGACTTTTGGGTGAATGAATCGATTCTGGCAATAAATATTTTTTAATCAACTCAGTCCAACTACTTTTGGGACAGACCTTGCATGCATGGAGGCTATTATTCTAATAAAATAATAATTATACAATAATGTAAGTACAAATTGAAAAATAATCACGATAAAAAAATGACATCAGATGTATATTATTCTTATCAGATCATTAAGGCATAAATGAAAAAAAATCAGAATATTTCAATTTCTATTTTTATGTGAACCATACAAATTTTAAGAATGAGCTCCATCATAAAATATAGTTTGCACTTTAGAGGCACTAGGTAAAATATTCTCTAGGATTTTCTTCCTAAAAATAGTTAAAATTGATATTGAATCTTTTTTCAATGAGATCTTTATATTTCCAAAATTTTTATTGAATATGTTTTGATCAATCTTTGATGGAAATAGAAATGATGGTGGATATTCCAATGAATTTGCATGGTTTTTGGGAAAAACATTCATAAAAACTTGATGACATGATTTTTTACTCATAAAGAATTTTTTAGCTTAGAAATATAATGAGGAATCTATTGAAGATAAGTGTGCAATAACTCCCAAGACAGTTTTCTCATAATTGTACCCTTAGTGATTCTTGATTTTAAAAGCCAGCAAGAAAATATTTGATAACCATGTTTTCTTATTGACTCTAAATATAAACCAGACAATGAAAGTTATCTCCTTCGGTAACTTCTATATGTCCATAGCACTCATCCATTTTACAGAAACTTGACTTATGATGGAAAGATAAACATATATATTTTAATATTTTCTGAAATAGAAGAGCTGTTTCATGCAGGTTGGCATAGGCCTCATCAATCCTTTTTGATTTGTGAATAGTGATTTGACATACCTATTTAAAAAAGGAAGAATGAAAATGTGGCCTCATCTCTCTTAAAGTAAACAATCATGAATAAAAGGAAGTAAAAGTGAATCATTGAATTTAGAATTTTCCTTACCATCTTCAGGATGGTTTTCAAAGGGATAGTTGGCAACCAAAGCTCCTCCATGGAGGCTTGCTGACAGGATGAATGGCACCCTTTTCATCCACCTGATTATAGCTTCAGTTTCTGGCTGGATGGGGGATTTATTTTCTATGAAGTAGTCTGGGAAGTTCCGGTTCAAATCTATGTTCTTCATATTTTTCCTTTTGTTTAGTATGAAGCAAGTGAAAGGTGTATGAGAACATAATAGATACGATATAAAAAGTCATAAACACAGTTATCTACTTGAATTTGCTCCTGTTGGTTTGATAGGTGATGGTAGAGCTCACTCAATATTAAGACCAATGACATTGGAAATTCACTCATGAGGCTAGAGAGATCAGATCCTTTCCCAGATACATTATATTAAGTTATAAATGTGTTGAAGACTAGGTTAAATATCAATTGTAATAAATATTATGTCTCTTTTGATGTTACTTCCTATCAAGTTTGCATTATTACAAATTAGAGAGGGATGCATTACATGCCATCATCAATTTTTCTGTACCCCTCACTCATGCTCATGTTAATAGTATGAATAATTACTTCAAAATTCACCCCAATCATCGAATATTGGCACCTAATTATAATTGAAACTTAGTAAAATATTGTTTTAAAATTAGGGCTACATTTTCTTCCACTAAATTTCTCGATCATCAGTTCTATTGAGACATGCATTACTTATTTAATGAATGAACTGAATTCCTAATTTATGAATAGGTTAATGTTTATATGCAGAGTATTTCCTGTGGATAAATTTTAGCAGCATTAATTTTTGACCATAAAACTGATAGTTGCTATTATGAAAATCTTCTACTAATACTCCATCCTTGTAGAAAAGTTAATTCAGCATCTTTTACAGTTGTTAAACATTACTTTGTTGAAATCGCACAACTCCAATATCTATTTAAACATAAAGATAGTGAAACTGTAATTTTTTTGTTTTCAAAAGCTAATTTTAGAACTAATTTTTATTTTCAGTCAAATTTAATCCTATGGTGAACAACTGTGTGCTTATTGCCATGGATCTGTGAGGACCAGTCATGTTTAGTTTGGAGGTGTGCACTAACCTACCGCTCTCCCTGCTCACTTAGGAAGAGTGAAGAGGTTAAAGTTGTGGATGGACATGGAAAGCAATAGAAAGGAGAACAAGAAGGTAATGTGGGTACATGAGGAATAAAGAAAGAGAAAACAGTGTTTTGCGAAGGAATAAACTTCCTTAACTGAAAATAATTTTCTAACATATAGACAAATTGAAGCACAACAATTCTACTACTAATGTTAATTCTTTATGACCACGGAACCATGGTAAACCATTGTGTAATCACTGTGTTTTACTGACTGTGCAATTTAAAATTTCCACCAAGCAATATCTTCCTATAATTCATCAAACAATTCCATACAACTTTCTAATGTTGTCTAACACATGTACCAGTAGTTGAACTATTCATTGAAATTGCTTGGAATCTGAATCAAAAGAGCCACTCATCAGGATTATAAAGATTTAATTAGTAACTGGTTTGGTTGAATCATGGTGTAGTTTTTATAAGGGCCAAATCTGTGCGCACTTGTAAACTCGATCAATATCTTTATGGTAACAGAATAACATTTGATTAATAAAACAGTAATGTGATGATATTCTGATGATTTGAGGCACATTCAGGTGAAATAGAGCATAATCTACAGCTATATAGATCATACTGTCATATAGAGCTATATAAGTACATATATATATGCAGAGCATAATCATTTCTATAAAGTAATGTGCACATCCTTATTATTGACTGAATATTTTGAGCAATTGACCCCAAATAATAAATGAGTGCAACATGCGTGTTTCAGATTTCTTTAGCAAAGCAACTCACCTTCCCTTACCCCCACTGCATGTCAATCCAATAGAGATCTCAAAGCCATCTGGATTCATGCTGGGCAGGAAATAAATCCTGGTCGTGTCCAAAAGTTGGGTCACTGTGCTGTTTACTTCATAGTTGGTCACAAGGTACTGAAATAATAATGTTAATTGGTCCTAGGGTTAAGTCACATCCTGTGCAATTTTTGCTGTGCATTAAATTTCGCCTTAGGCCTATTTTAAAAATGAAATTTTATAGAGTATACGTAATTGTTTGAATGATTACCACATTTAAAAGAGAACATTGAGTTTCTTGTCTAGGTTGAGGGTTCGTTTTTCCAGGTAGAAGGGATTCAACTGGTATTAAAAATATCATAATATTTTTCTTTCTTTAAGTGTTTTGCATGGGGAATTTGGCCCAATTAAGTGGCACATACATTCAACTCTCAGCCATTGAATTGTGAATTACAATGTATTTATAGACAAGTATCTTACCAAAAATGGACATCAAGATGTGTCATTTCAAATGTTTTTAACAAAGTTTTACATTTTGTATGGAATAACTAACTTTTGCATTGAAAATAAAATCAAGTAATGTCCCAGAATTGTAAATAAGCCCGCTATTTTATTGCCAATTGAAATAGTTTTTACATTAATAGATTGCGTAACTTAATGCATTTACAAAACACATAATTTTTCTTGTGCCTGACTGTTGGTAACATATATACACACCAATCACATTCACACTAAATGATGTAACTTTTGAACACTTTAATAGTTGAGAATGTGTTTAATGCCTTTTCTATGTATTTTCACGCATACTTTTGTTTTCTTAGTTCACAAAAATACTTAAATTGATTAAAAAACCATGTAGTTAAAAGTTTTTCGATTTAAAATTAGTTTTTCGGCAAAGTTAGTTTTTCAATTTATTTGAGATGGCTGGAGAAGGAAATTTATTTTCCCAATCCTACATTTCGTATTGTGTTTCATCCTTGGATGCAATTCTTAACATGGATTCAGTTAAAGGGTGGCACCTTATATATCTAATACCTAATGTACTGTAGGAGAATGGACTACTATTTTGCCACTGAGGGACCTTCATAAGGTAGCCCTCATCAGTTTTTCTTTCAAAATTTTCATGGTGGTAGCTACTGTATATCTGAACCTGAAGCTAAAGAACAGATGTGTACTTCCCACAGCTATAAGATTGAGGAAGAGAATTTGAGGGCGAATTATCACTACTTCTAATGAGGAAAAGACAGATCAAAAGATCTCCCTATGCTTGAGTCATCAATTAAATTGAATTCAAACATCACTTCAAATTTGATGATTTTGAAGAGCTAATGTTGGTATAAAATAATGCAAAATGGCAGCAAATTTTGTTGAATAAAAAATTCACCAGTATGCAATCACTGTGGCAGTGGATCTGCTTACTTTATTGATGGATATAACTAATGATGTTGGTTAGGTGCATTGATTGGCTCACTTGGGTTGCATTCCAATTCTAATATTCCATATCTTGTTATATAAACATTTCAATAATGAGACACACATGTTGAATTTGAAAAGTCAAGGTGAAAAAGCAAATATGAAAATTTTCCCGATGTGAAGTGATTTCTATTTCAAAGAGGTTTTAAGAATTCATCAATTTAGTATTATGTAATTCCCAAAAAAAATACTGAAGAAGTTCATCCAAAAGTATATGTGTGTGCTGTTTCTACACTCATATATAATTTTGGAATTTTGATTTTGATTCAGCAAAATATGAATTACAAACACTCCATAAAGGCACAAACAAAGCAGAAAGACACAACTGGGGGAAATCAGAATTTGTCATGGCAGCAGATACTGTCCCATTAAAAGTAATTCTACACCTTGCTTTGTTATGCAAATATAAAAATTTCCCATATGTATTTGCTCATTCAAAACAAGACCTTAGTCATGCTAGAATGTCAAGTGTTTAGATTCCAAAGGCTAGTTTCAGCTGAAGCACTTTATTCAATAACTATCAAGATGTATGCTTTCTCCAAGGTCACATCAAAATAGCTTAGAACCAAATTGATGTGAGAAAAGTCAAAGAGTTCACAAAAACTCTTTGTATCGAGAAACTTCATGCCTTTACCCTACACTACTTCATCTGTAATCTGTAATTGTCATCTCTTTTTCCAGGTTTGCAGATTAGCTAATATGTATGGATGTCAGTGGTGACCCCCCAAATGAGTGGTGTTCTCACCTCAATCATATGCAAGATCAGTTCCCTTCCAACGGCCTCATTTCCATGGATGTTGCCGATGAATTTGATGTTTGGAGTTCCAAGGGGTAGTGTGCTGTCATCCTGATGTGATGACACCATCAAGGTCCACAGTTCCCTCTCTAGAAATTCAATGGGAACAATTAGAGTGCATTGTGCATATATGTTTCTTGGCATTATATTTTAGAAAAGTTTTATCGATAAGGAATAAAGAATAATATAGTCCCAAGCTGAATACTTCATGTTGCATGATATAATTGACCAACTGATGAAAATGAAGTGTATGTGTTTTGTACTCATGTTCATTGTGGATTCCAAACGGAGTTACATTGTTTTCTGTCCTTGTGGGTAAATGAGATCTAAAATTTCCTTCATAAGAGATGGAGTAATGTTTGAGATTACTTATTCATGGGCTGATAGTTTATTGGCCTTTCCCATGAAATGAATCTAATTTGAGTTATCGCAATACATTAGGTTGTTTTCTTTTCTCTGAATCTATTTTAAGAATTTATCTTTTTCGGGTTGATTTTTCCTGGGGCTAGGCTTACGATACCCTTAGTTACCATAAATATTCATTGTTGATATATGTTGAATATTATATACATATCAGTGTAGATAAATGCATTGAAATCAATAAACTTTCCTGATTTTTTAGGATGACATGGGTGTGGGATAAGGATGGAGAAAGTGAGGTGGACAGAAAGGAAAGCAAATGAGGAAGTGCTAGGTATGGTTGCGGAGGAGAGGGGATTATTGGGAGAAATCCAAGGGAGGTAGGAAACATGGATGGAAAGCACTGTGCTCAGCAGTAGGATGTTGAAGACTGTAATAGAAGCGAGAATGTTAGGCTTGGGAGAAAGGGAGAGGAATAGGATAGGGATGGTGGACGGGAATCTAGGAGATCTAGGGAATATAGTGGTGTAATAATTAACTATTTCTGTAAGACCATTTTAAATGTTCTATTGTGAACATTATTGATAGTATTTGCAATATGTTAAAGTTTCTGAGAGACCCCTACCCTAATATTTATGAATTCCCAATTGCATACCAATATTGGGGAATATTCAAGTACCTATATTTTGCACTAGTCTTGTGATTAAGCATGTCACCCTTTTTGAAGAAATCGTTAATGCTTTTCCTGAACTATATAAGAGAATGAGATTAGCTCAAACTATATATTGTCTTAATTCTTAAATCAACAAATAGTGATCTTCTGAGCAGACCTGAGTTATTTAGAATTCTTTCTGCTTTTTACTGAATTTAAAATAAGATCTGAGGCATGACCCCAAAGTATAATACAATATATGAGATGGGAGTGAAAAACTCATAATATTAATTATTAAGATACTCCTTAGGCATAGCTGGAGTTTCCTGAAAGTGGTGGGGCTAGTTTTTTCTAACCACCAAAAAAGGAGCATTCATGTGAATGTGGGGCCAGGATTAAACCCTTGTAGTTTAATAGAGTCAGTTTCATGTACTCAATATTTAGGACATTCTGTATTAATAAGTTTAATGATTTTCATGGCATCACTCACTTTGGATGGATTTTCCAATAGAATCCAATGATGTGAGCTTGGGATATTTCCTTGCAACTTCTTTCAGGAATCCAGTCATCATCGTGTAGTTATGGTAGTCAAAGCTGAGTGGCAGTTGAGACATCTCCACATCATAGTCACCAGGGGTTGAGGCGCAGAGACCAGCTGTCAAGAGGAAGAGGAGCAGGAACAGATAGCAGGTGGAATACCGGGAGGAGTTGACTGCTGTAGTGGCCCTGCACCACTCCATTTTCACTCTCCCCCTCTGTGATTGATTGTCCATTGGAAGGCATCTGTCCCAGAGGCAGATGGCTTTTGTTTTTCAGGTCTTGTCACTGAAACTCTCTCCTTTGTGCCAGGTGAGTTCTTTGTGTTTGCTGTTTAGTATTTCTGAGCGGAAAGGACAAGTGTTTCATTAAAAACTTGGAAATGTTGCATTATTTTTTTTATAGTTTAAATGTACATAGTGAGATGAAATAAAGCAAAGAGATGTGGAAAGAAAAACCTTATAATTAGATCAGGGCTTATTGAAGATTGTCAAACTGTGCATCATAAGGTAAATGAAGTTACCTTTAACATTTGATTAATGTTTTGCTTCAGATGAAGAACGTGTATAAAGCAGAGATAGGCCTGTTGGCTCTGAGACTTATTTTACTGCTTCTCTTTTATTTAATCGACAATTATATTTGGTAGGCAACTATATAAGGTTAGTTTAGGATGGACACAATATTGTTACCATTGTATTTTTAGCCTGGTCTAACAAAACACTGTCTGGCAATCCATGCTACAATAAATCCTTCAATTCTGTATACATTCTACTTCCCCTTATTCTGTTCAACATGCCAATCTTTTCATATCCACAACTCCCTTGCCTAATATCTACCCCTCTACCATATTCTTCAGCATCCCACTACCAATCAAAATGCTTTTCATCCATCATTCCTGCCTCCTTTGGCTTTATCTCAAGAAACATCTCTCCTCTACCACCATGTCTACCACTTCCTTGTTTCCATCCATTGCACCTTTCCCGTGCTGTTCTACATCAACATCTCAAAAGGATCCAAATCTTCACCTATCGTCTCGTCTCAATGACCTAGTTACTGAGCCATAGAAAGCCTTACTCCATACTAAAGTGTTTATTTGTATTTCCTTAACATCCTTACTCAATGTCCCTGTCATCAATTCCCTCCTTCTTTACCTAATACAATTATTCTTCTTCTGATATCCCTACTATTTCGATCTCCTTGTCCAAAATATATCCAAGATAGGTAGCTAGCTGGTTAACCTGGTCTAGTTGGTGCCCTCCAATGTTTCAGTTAGCCTTTTGTCTTCTTGAAAACCTCATAACCTTTGTTTACATTGATTCACATCACACACCCATCACACTGATTTTCATATGCACTCAGAAATGATTGTAAACCATTGACCGACTGGCCAGCTAAAGGCTGATCATCTGCAAATCTAACTATTAATTTGAATGCTCCACCTACTGCTTCCACACCTGCTTACCATGTCTCAATTACCATTACCTTCACAAATATTTTGAAAAGTACTGATGATAATGAGGATCCCTGTCTTGCACCTCTGCCTAGCACTGCTCATCCCAACTCTCCATTCACTGCATCCAACTGAGAAGTCTGAGAAATGTATAGGTTGAGGATAAGTAATCTCTTATCTACTGAAAAGGAATTCATTAATTCTTACCTATTTCACTCTATCAGAAACTTTCTCAAATTCTAACAAATCAGACAAGTACATCCTGATTGTATTCTATTCTCCTTTACCTCATTAATACTCTGGCATTATGTGTATCCATCCCTTTCCTGAACCCAAACTGATTATTCTCTAAATAATCATTTACCCTCCTCTCAATCCTTTTATTGATAATCCAAAGTCCCACCTTAGCTGCAAATGAAATCAAACTTTTTGTCCCATAGTTCTTATGTGTCTTTCCCTTTTTTTGGAATGGGACCTAACATTGATTCAGTGAAATCTTCCAACCCAAATCCTCCCTCAAAAATTCACAATTTGCTCATAAAAACTATTCTTTCCTTTTTTATGCTAGATGCTATCTATCACCATGGCCTCATTTGATTTCAATACTCTTAATCATCTTTTCAAGTATTTTTCCTTTTAACTGACATAATACTATGTTTTAAAATATGAAGTTATTAATTTTTTAATGATTAATTGTTCTAAGGTTAAGAATAATTTCCTTAATGCCATAATATATCACATTCAATCATCTGTGTGCACATCTACATCTTAGCTATGTGAACTTCTTTTATGTGGATTTTTGCCTTTAGATGGTATTAATTTTTATGGTAATAAATTTTCATGCCCATCATATAACATAGATTAAAAAAAATAATATTTATAATCAATTGATTTTTCAAGTTTAAGTTCAATCTTCACTTTGTGCAATGTGATTTTGTGAAAATAAAAATTTAATGATCTTATCTCTTGCATGAACATTTTTCTCCGAGGCTGAAGCTAGCCCCCTCACCACGGTACTAATGGATTAAGTGGTACTTTTTTCATCTAAAATACATAAATATGATCCTCCATCCTCTGTTGTATTCAGGGAAATAGAAGATCTGTGTTGTTTATTTTTAAAATGGGTAAATTTACTCTATTCCGTCATTACCATGAATTGACGGAAATCATAAGTTTTTCATAAAACATGTTATTGTTTCATAGCACATTATGAGAAAGGCAAAAATCTTAATGCCAGATTACCTGTCCCTCCAACAAAAGGTGCAATTGAGTACTATCATGCCCTTTGCTTTTATGAGTAGAAGAGCAGTGGAAAGTGTCAGCATGCCCTTCCGTTGAGTGGGGGTGTTCAGCTGTGGTGGTTTTGTTTGGGGTCAATGTGAACTCAAGATTTCCACTTCCACCTTCCTTTGTTACTCTAAGTCTTTCATGTCAATCCTATCTATCATTTATATTCTGAAAAGATGCCAAGTTTAATTTACCACCAATGTGTAGTTCATGCCAAATCCTGTCATTCCTTTTCCATTAATGCACTGGAGGGCACTATGAACAAGGGCATGAAGGAGAGTGAAGATGAGGGAGAAAGTAAATCTGGGGAAATTATGATTTATGATGGAGGAGCAGGGTGGAACACGATGTGTGGAATTGATTTGACTGAAGGCGTATTGTTTTAGAGTAAAAGAGATAGGGAGCTAAAGCGATAGATCCTCAACCTCTATACGTATTATATTTTTGTGTGGAATGCATATAGTTAATCTTGAACAGCATTATAGGTAAAGGCAATTCTTATTAGATCCACTCAAAGGTCAATTCATTAATTGGATGTGCTTTCTGATTTTATTAGGGGGGCGAGTTCCTTTCCCTGTGCTTTCTGGAAATTCTGGTAACCGTAAAATTACACAGCTGTGATTGCCCAGAGGTGTGCCCAGGAATCCAACCCTGGCCCTTCTGTTCCGAAACATTTCCTGAATTAAAAAAATGTTAAGAAACTGTGGGAGATGCCCGAACAGTAAATTTTAACGGAGTCATCCGCTAACATGCATTTCATTGCAAAAATTTCAGAGCGTAAAAATCATTCGCCTTGACCGGGATTCGAACCCGGATCCCTCGATCTCGTTCCTTTAAAAGCTCAAAAATTTCAGAGTTTAAGAGGAGGAGGAATTCTGTTGTTACGATTATTTATTACGTCAATGGTAAATAATAAATAAATAACACCTTCCCACGAACTTATTTGCTGCATTGCATCGTACGACATAAAAATGATGGACGATACGATTGATGTCGATTAACGTACATTAGAGCAAGATTTTTAGAGTCCTTTTACCCTCACATTAAATGATTCGGCTCGGTTCTTTACGCACATACAGACTGTGCTGGAGACGAAGGTCGTGAGAATCGGTGAGGGCCGCTGCGTCCAATTGAGACAATCACTCCCATCCACCGTTTGGCTCGAGGGCCGGCCCTTCTCATCTAAACCCTCATGCTTAGTCCCTCCCTCTCCGGTGGCACACCCGAGACGAAAACTAATGCACTGCTCAAAGACTTGTCCCACATTCACAGAGGGCATTATCCTCATACACGTGGACATGTTTGTGTTGCGAATTTTGTGAAAACCATTTTCTATTCCTGAGCGCAATAGTTAACTGAAGGCTGTTAGTGAAGTAAAGCCTTTCAAACAAAATTTGAGCGTTACTTAAAAAGAACCGATCATTTTCTGATGACCGTGTAATTTAATGTAAATCTTAATCCCTGTCCAGCAAGACTTCATTCTTGCAATATCTTCGTTTCTTTTTGAAGTCAAACGTCATCCTGTACGTCCCCAAATCTCTACCCTCCCGAAACATATTGTGCCACTCAAAAACACCTCATCTATCCGTGGCGTTATCACCATAAGCTGCCTTGAGCATTTCATGAGTCTCCTTCCCGGTTTTGCCAAGTTTCACGCAAAGTTTGATGGCATAGTGCTGTTCCAATAGTCGATTTATGACTGAGCGTCACGAGGTCAAGTCATAGAGGTTTCGAAAATGAACTATCCATACTCCGCAAAGGCTGGGAGCCAACTGTCAGCGGTCCTTCAAACCCAGCCAGGGAAACCACCGCCCGTCCGTCCGTCTATCCGGGAAAAAATAATACATACGACTTTTAGGACAGACCTCGTATGTGTACTAAATTTCATTTCTCACGCGATTGTCGCACACTAAAGTGGTACTCAGAATCATCAACAAAAGGATGGAGAATAGGGAAAATTATAAATCAGGGGATGATCAGTTTGAGTTCAGGAAGGGGAGAGGATCGCGTGGTGCCATAGTAGCACTGAGGTCATTGACAGACAGGAATATGAGAATACAATCAGGATGTACTCGTAATTGTCTGTTTTGTGGATTTCGAAAAGGCGTTTAATAGAATAAGTTGGGTAAAATTAATGAAAGTAATGGCGAAAATAGGAGTGGGTTTGAGGAACCGGAGACCTATCAATATTCAATGCAAGTATCCGACTCCTCAGGTGCGAGTGGCAGATGAAGAGTCCGCGTGGGCAGTGTTATGGAGAGGTTTAATACAGGGGTGCCCATTATCACCTATGGCGTTAGAAACATACGCGGAAAAAATTATTGAATATCCACGGGAAGAGCGCGAAATAAGAATGAAAGTCGGAGGACAAGTTATAAAATTAGTTAAGTTCGCGGATGCTTTAGTTTTTCAGTCAGCCAAAGGGTTACAAGAATTGATGGGTGCATTGGAAATTCAGTGTAATAGGTATTGGGTGAGAATAAATGTAACCATGCAAATTTTATGTGGTTTTCGAGAAAGAGAAAAGCTACATTTAATACTAAAATGAGAATTCATAAACTAGAGTCGGAATATCAGAATGTCCTGGAAATGGTCCAAGTAGTAGGGACGTACGGAGAAGAATTGCACTAGGCAAAGAGGCTTTTTCAAGGAGTAGGGAGTTGATGACAGGGACGTTGAGTAAGGACGCTAATAATAGGCTCGTGAAACTTTGATATGGAGCGTAGTTATGTGCGGCGCGGAAAAGTGGTCATTGAAGCAGGAGGATGGACGTAGATTGGAGGCTTTTGAAATGTGGGTGTGGAGAAGAATGGAGAAGGTGAAATGGACCGAAAGGAAAACAAATTAGGAAGTACTAGGTATGGTGGGCGAGGAGAGGGGTTTGTTGGGAGATATCCTATGGAGGCAGGAAAAATGGACGAAAGGCGTATTGAGCGGCAGTGGGATGTTGAAGACGGTGATAGAGGGGAGAATGTTGGGCAAACGAGGAAGGAGCAGGAACAGGTTAGGGATGTTGTACGGGATGAAGGGGGAAAGAAGTACACAGAGATGAAGAAGCACTTACTGTACTACCATGATTTCCGATTTCAGGATGTGCTTTGTGCAAGGAGAGGCAAGTAAATGTATTTTTGTGCAATCGAGTAGGCTGTGTCCATCCGAAACCTACCCTAACCGGTAGAATACCAATAATAATAAAAATTGTGAAGCGCACGTCTCCCCTCAATAACCCCCTGCCACCAACACAGTTATCAACCCGAAGGTCGGTTTCATAGGCGAGGGTCTAGCTCACCAATTGTAGTCAGTTGGGTCGATAAGAGAAATTCACACAATGACATGGTAGGTGGGGCAGATCCATTTCCTGTTACCTGTTGTTTTCCAAGAATATCTGGTCTAGAGAAATCACGCAGCTTGGTTAAAAAGATAGAAAAATTCAAAGAAAGGCAGCGAGATATGTACTCGGAAGGTACAACAGAACAGAGAGTGTCACGTAAATGTTGGATGTACTGAAATGGGAGAGTTTGAAAAATATAAGAAAAAGGAGTAGGTTAGGCGCGATGCATAGAATTGTTAAAAATGACGAGGCGTGGGAAGATTAATGGAAAGAGATGGAAAAACCAAACTTTAAGGGCAAAAACGACCACAGTTATAAAATAAACTTAAGAACGCAAAAAAACAAATAAGAAATAATGCCCTTCTTTAAAAAGAACTATTTTTTATTGGAACCAGCCGCCTGGAGGTTGGTTTGAGCCCTTTCCATCTAATTTTAGGAGTTTTAAGGATAAGTGTAAAGCAGCCACTGGGTGATAAACTTCTTTGATCAGAGATTATTATACTATTGTATCATTAAAATTTTGTTCTTTACGTGATGTGGACGGCGTGAGAAGATATATTACAAAAGTGAATGATGTGTTAACGGTGCGTGATTTTGAACGGTATATGAAATTGAAGAGTGCGTGATTATGGACGGAGTGCGGCGATGGACGTGCGGCGTTGTATGCATGGTGTTAATCTAGCCCTAGTGTGATGGTAAAGGTGCGGTTGGTAATCTAAAAGTTTCATTGTATATAAGAGTATTTTGTCTCACATCTGTTCTTCTTGTGTATGTACGATCCTCGTATGTATGTGCATTATAAGAGTGACCGTTGATCAGACTTGACCGTTGCCACCAGGAAAAATGCCTAATTGCAACGAGATTTATATAATAATAATAAACCTGAAGCTACCCACAGGTGTACCTGGGAATCGAACCGGGGCCCTCCAATCAGTAGTATTCACAGGCCTACCTCGTCCCCAGCGCTTCAGAGAGCGCCAAAGGCAATGCAACCCACACTACGTGCCTTCCTCCGTCCCGGCCGCCCCCGCCGTCATCATCCCATCAGCGAGCCACTCCCGTTAATTGAGTGAGTGGCCGGCACTTGCCCATCGGTGTCCCGCTCGCCCCCAGACCGCAGATGCCTCCAGCATGGTCGGGACGGGAGAAGGGAATGGATTCGGCCTCGGGGCGGCCCTGCCTGTGGGAAAGGGAATCGTGCCCGTCGTCACCTTCCTCCTCTCGGAAGGACCTCCTTTCCTCATTATCGAATGCGAGTGTTCGGAAAGGGAATCTGCTAAACTGTCGGCGCTGTCCTCTTACGTACTTGTAGATCGTTTCGTCACGTGGCAGCAGTTAGGTAATCGAAAAATTTATTTTTTCATGACGGCTGACCAACGATTTCCGTCGAGGCGTGTTATGCAGCCGATTGCTAAATGTTGAAAAAATAGAAAATATGAACCAATAATATACAGTCTCAAAAAACAACTGCGTGGGAGTGTTAACTAAAGTATTCTTGCGAAGATGAAGCAAATATCCATATTAACCGACGCGAAGTTTGGTTTGATAAATGGGGGTAGATCTCAGGTAATAGCAAGCTTTATACAGGTAATACGTGTGGAATTCAGTTCAGTAATGCGTGTAGAATTCACACATGAGGGGGTAGCAAGTCCCGTTTCGTTCTCTGTGCTCCCTGGCCCGGAATACAATCCGGGGCTTCCTGTCTGTGCCCAAAAACGCTCTACCCACCGCTCTGCGTGCATGATTAAATTAATACAATGATGTGAAATTAAACTTCCCATGAATTCGGTTTCTTTTTCATTTATAGAGCTGTTCCTCTATTGATAACACTTTTTTATTAATGGTTTATAATTAATCCCATATCCCATGGCAACAATTTCAACGAATATAGATTCCAAATAAACAAGAAGTCGTGTTTTAGGAACGGCGTTTTCTATACACTTACACGTAGTTATCAACTTGGATGTCGGCTTCATAGGTGAGGGTAGAGCTCACCCATTACCAAACCCAATGATATTCACAAATATTGGGGAGAATGCTAAGTTAAACGACCCGCGAAGAAAATACGAGGTGTGTTCAAAACAATAACGAGATTTTTTTCATTTCGCGGGCTTGGAGAGTCCGATTGTCAAACTTTTTTTTATTATGTTAGTATACATGCCCCTGAAGTATGATAAAACTTTCAGCTGTTTTCATTGTGGATTTTTTCTGTGACAGCCACTAAGGTTAGACGTGTTTTATGAGCTCGGCGATTTTCGTTTGTTAAAAGAAATGGATCAAAGAATTTGTATCGAATTTTGCGTAAAAAATTAAATAAAGTGCAACGAAGTGTGTGAAATGTTAACAAAGGCCTCGTACATATATATGTGTAAGCGTTTCCAAGAAGGCCGTGAAGACCTTGAAGATGACGAACGCCCTGGACGCCCCAGCAGATCAACAATCGATGAAAACGTGGAAGAAGTGAAAGAAATGGTTATGAACGATCGCCGAATCACAATTAGAGAAGTTGCTGATGATGTTGGCATATCGATTGGATCATGTCCTGACATTTTTTTCCAATTTTATGGGTATGAAACGCGTGGCAGCAAAATTCATTCCAAAATTTTTGAATTTTGAACAAAAACAGTGGCGAATGGAAGTTGCTCAGGAGTCACTAAATGAAGTAAACGACGATGCAGAATTACTGAAACGTATAATAACAGGTGACGAAATATGAGTGTATGGATATGACGTTGAAACTAAGGCTCAATCATCCCAGTGGTGGCATTCTGGCTCGCCAAGACCAAAAAAGGCACCTCGACAAGTGCGGTCGAACGTGAAGGTTATGCTCACTGTGTTCTTCGATTTTAATGGCAGAGTGCATAATGAATTCCTGCCGCCAGGTCAAACGGTCAATAAGAAGTACTACCTACAAGTTCAACGCCGTTTGCGTTAAGCAATCCGAAAAGAACGCCCGGATCTTTGGAAAAACAATTCATGGCTTCTGCACCACGATAATGCACCAGCTCACACTTCATTGCTTGTTCGTGAATATTTGGCAAAAAACAATACTGTAACGATGCCCCAGCCTCCATATTCGCCAGATGTGGCTCCGTGTGACTTTTTCCTATTTCCAAAAATTAAGAGAACCTTGAAGGGCCGTCGTTTTACAGACGTAGATGACATTAAAAGCTCATCGCTGAAAGAACTAAAGGCTATCTCAAAGATCGAGTTTGAGAAGTGTTTCGGGGATTGGAAGAAGCGCTGGCACAAATGGATAATCTCCAATGGGGACTACTTTGAAGGCGACAACATCAATGTATAAGAATAAATAAATATTATTGTCCGAAAAATTAAAATTTTCATTATTTTTTTAACACACCTCGTATATAAAATGCATGACATATTTAGGCTAAAGAAGAGCTCTCTCATTCTGACATTTCCAAAATTAATTTTCTTCTGAAATTATTTAAAAAAACATGCCAAATAAATAACGTAAAAACAATGAAGAATTTAAAATTCAAAATTTATAAAAATGAAAGATAAAACTGTCAACTGCTCATGTGGCGATAATGATTTGGCACTTCTACCAAAAACTTGTTTCAACTCCAAGGTGCAAGTAAACGTACGTATATGCGACGGCGTTGAGCGCATACTCGCCTACAAATCGGGCGTAAATACGATTAAAGATTAAAAGATGCAAGCCTAGGGGTTCTAGGGGCTAAAATATTTGTTTATAATCTCTCCACTCAACAAATTTATATCCCATTTCCAGCTAGCAGTCTGTCTTCGTAAACAATCCTTGAAGACGTTTCTTGAACGCAAATACGCGGTTGATTTGGTTTGTAGATGGGCAGCCTAAAAGAGATCGGAGTGGAAACTCAACCAATAAAGCGGCAGATTGGAGAGGTGCAGCTACATTAAGTGCCCCATTATAATAATTATATGCCGCCTCATGTTCTATTACGTTGCCTATTGACTGGGTAATGTGTAGGAGGACGCATTCCAGGGAGACGAAGAGAGATGAAAACTTGGCGTACATAAGATTGCGTGACTGACAATGTGATAGACACAATGAATGACCTTGTGACCTTGGCCATTCGTTATGCTGCCTCCTGATAAATTCAGTCATTCGCCCATTAAGCTAAAAGTTGCTCTTTGGTCAACCATCATTCATTCATTGTAATGAATATTGATAGTAAATGAATGATAACTGACAAATAAATAAACATGGAAATTACATTCCATTATTTTCCTGCTGATTTCTGGTAGGATGAATGTAAAATGAGTTATTTTCCCCTTTGTACGCATCGTGTATAGTTTATTTCGATTTGCATTTTTTAAACCCAATTATTTTACCTGAAAACTGAATCGACGTTCGCCATTTTTCAATACCAACTCTTCCTTACCATACCGCCAAATCGCCAGAAGTTGGATTTTCGATATGTTTTGCGACCCAATGATGGATGGCAAAGGCTCAAGAGAGTTGTGGCTCGTGGCGTGCAATTCGTAGGTATCAACTGCGGTTACGAATTAGCATGAATTGGAGAGTTCTCTTTTGGCTAAACGATAAGGCATCCTGAGCGCCAATATAAGTGGAGGAATGGTACACCTGGCGATGGCCTCCTCCTCCTGCCGCACTTCAAGTTTCGAGATTTTTGTTGTTTCTGTTTACAGCCCTTCCAGACGAGTGAGTGCCATCTCGAGTGGATAACGTATCGCGCGCGATTCTCTGAATGAAGTACGTACTCGTGACGCATAGCTACTTACGGAGGACTCGTACTTAAAAAGGTGAATTTTCAATCACAAAAGATTTAATCAACAGAATTCAGCTACGAGCGGATTGAAATAAGAAAAGTATTTTATCCAGAATGGTAAGTTTTCGGTAGGAACTAATCTATTTTTGCGTGTTTAACATTGTTTTATATTTCGTTCGTGCAATGGGATAATAAATTGAGAGTGGCTGCTACACTTCTCAGCGCTGCAAAAACGACAGTAAATACCGCGACACCACCATAAGAGGCAGCATAGTGATAGTATCGTGTGATAGTGATAGTAATAGGATAGTGATAGTTCACCATAAGACCGCATTCTTCCTTCTTCTCATCCTGAATGTCTGTTTTTCCTCTATCTCCACCTTATTTTTCCATCATTCTATCACATTATTCAACATTTCATCGCTAATAAAAAAAACCCTCTGCGTCCATTTTTGTTGCCGCCTTAGGATTTCCCGTGACAACCTTCTTTGTACCCTACTTCTTGGCTTGTTTTCCTTTCCGTCTATTTTCCTTTTTCAATTCTCCTTCAAACCCGCATTTCTCTTTCTACCAATCATAACTAGTACCTCTTCGTTTGTTTCGCTTTTAGTGTATCTTAATTTTTCCATTCCACCCCCACCTCAATAGTCTCCAATCTATGCCTATCTATTTGTCTCAGCGGCCAAGTATCCACGCTGTAAAAGAATTACGCTTCATATCAAAGTTTTCACTAATATTTTCACTAGATAATTACCTCTTTCTTTTATAAATTAGACCTTCCTCTTCTTTGTAGAAGCTTCTTTGCTCAACGAAATTCTCTAGGTTCCTACTACTTTGACCACATACGTCCGAAACACTTCCAAGACAGGCGACCCGTTCTACACGTAGTATGCCATCCACTTCTAGCGTTTAACTGAGTAATCCTGCTTCTGGAAATCCTCATAGCTTTTGTTTTGTTTGCAGTGATTCTCATCCCATGCCCATCCCACTGGTTTTCTAATATGCTCTGAAACGATTGTAAGCCCTTGGCTGACTGGCTAACTAAAGCTGGATGATCCGTAATCATAACTGAAATTATGAATTTCCCACCTAAGTTCATTCGCTCTTCCTGTGCCCTTTTTTCACCATTTCCTCAGGGTATACGCTGAAAAGAACGGGTGATAATGGACACCCCTGTCCAAGGTTCAGGCACCAACTCACCATCTTCTAACCGTACCTCTGCAGCGTAAGACACACTTTAGCTCAGCTGGTGTCGCGCTAATGACGAAAAGGTCGCGGGTTCGATCCCCCCGAAGGCCGGCACCGGTAGCGGCGGGGAAACTTCCTCGCCTGCCAACCCAGAGGTCGTGGGTTCCATTCCCGCCTTGGTGGGTTTTATTTCACCGAAAGCTTGGGCGTTTGTAATTGTCTTTAATGCATATGCACGCATCGGTGTTCGGTGGGTCCACATGGTATTAAGTCTCAATCTCACCCCGATGGAGTCATAAATTTAGTTAATAAATACACACATGGTTTGTCACTATTGCAGGATTCCATTTTCTCAAACGTTCTTGCCATTCTCGTAATTCCATGATCCATATTATGGGAGGACAAGAATGGCAATTGATCAGTAAGAATTTGAATCATGAAATTATGTATTACGCGTAGGAACACATACGCATATCAATGTAAGTACAGTTTTTGAAGACTTTAAAAGGTGAATATACTTTTTGAGCGCTGTAAATATGCAGTGAATGCCTATGGGATTAATTCTAGCCTTTTTTTAATGCGTGGAATTCGCTTTTTTGGGCCCATACGTGAAGAGATCCACAAATGGAATGAACCTAGTGACATTGGCGAAGAAATACTATGCGAATAGTAACATTACAAACATATCTAAATGCAAAAATCATAAAGAAATGGATTGCTTGAAAATTAAATCAAGGGACTTGCAAATTTGCTAGAGCGGCGGAGGAAGCTATAATTAATCCGAGGCTTGTTGACTGATTAGAATGAGCACAACGTGCTTATCTAAGTGTCCCACCGCAGTTCACTGAATCAGCCTCGGCACTATGAAATTCTTTCACATTGGTAGCAAAAAATCTTTAATATCCCACTTTTTAAACACTCAATGACTTCAAGTCTCGATTGACCGAAATATACATATTTAGCCATAGTAAAAAGCTATAAATAGCCCCGACCCTCGGGGTGGGAAGCCAGTATGCAAACCACCGCGCCAACTCGATCATTAGCTTACGATCAGACCAGGTCGCTCGAAATGTATTCCCTATTAAAGCATTTAATAAAGAGTAGTATTCAATTCTGACAGTATCCAATGTACAGCGCTGCGTTACGACTATTTCCGTGTCTGCACCGTGTGTCCACGTCACATTAAGTTGGAAACGCTTGATTTATGTCACTATGACGAAAATCTGTCGGTGTTCCGCCAGCAGAAACAAACTTTTTGTTTACTGCTCCGTGCCACACGAAAGGCCTGCTTTATTCCCCACTCCCCCTTCGTCTGCCTTCACTTGTTTCTTCTACTTCGGCGAAACCATCCGAAGGACTCACAGGAGACAAAGTATGTATTATTTTCGGGATGGACATGCTTTCCATCTCAGACAGATTGAAGTAGAGATCGTGGACATCCATACGAAAATTAATGATAGCTAAACCTTTTTAAATAAAAAAATATCTTTAAAAATGGAACCGTACGGAAAGAGAAGTAATTAGGAAAGTGACTTGGTTTCACGACCACAATCGACGTTAGAATAGTCGAAACTCAGAATAGGCTTGCTGAAAAAAATCTGTCGAAAATTTTATGTTCCCCGTAATCGGTTCGACTTCAAATGACTAACAGATACCAAAAACCACGTAGAATGCCGTCAGACATTCACGGGTTGCGCATTTCAGAGGGACTTATTTGAGAGCAATACCATATTTACGAGGCCTATACAATAAATACGCAAAGAGGGATTTCTGGTACTAAAAAACTTCAAGCTCTCAAGGTATCCATCCCTTACTGGAGACCTAGCTCGAGGAAAGGCTCAGGTAAGGGTGAGCTGTAGTTGTTATGGTGGAACGTTCGGACCGCTAGGTACATGTACGAGGTCTATTCAATAAATACGCACATTCAGGATCGATTGTTCGCCAGTTTCTGGCAAATAATTCAATCACCATCCTTGATCATCCTCCTTATTCGCCAGATCTCTCCCCTTGCGACTTTTTCCTATTCCCAAAATGCAAAAATGTGATGAGGGGACATCACTGAGAAGATGTGGACAAAATAAAGCAAGAGACGGACAGAAAACTAAAAAGCCTAACTGCCGAGGATTTCCAAGGATGTTTTAAACAGTGGAAAAGAAGATGGATTAAGTGCATAGCGACGAATGGAGATTAATTTTAAGGGGACAAAGTCGACGTAGACAAAATTTTGCAAAATAAAGTTTTTATGGCCTCAGTTCGCGTATTTATTGGACAGACTTCGTACATTCCTATGTATCCGTTTTTGGTAGGTTCCCCTTGTATACAGATTCCGCCTTTTGAAAGGTTCACTTTAATTGTTTTGCCCTGGGCTGGAGAACAGTGTCGCACCAGGTGAAAGGAACAATGCATCCAAATTCCGTTTGTTTAACATTATAGCGGTCCTTTTAACCAACCAATGCCTCCCGATATAACCCAACCACTACTTCTGCCTCCTCGGATTTCCCCTGGCAACGCCTGCCATCCTCCCAACAGGTTAAAAATTTCCAGTCGTGATCTAGAATGCGAGCAGTCGCCAAAAATACCTTTAGAAGAATCCGGAGGTTGATGCGGAGTCGCGAGGGGGAACGCGGAGGCCTCCTCCTTCGTGGGCTCGGAGGGTTGCTGTCGTCGGACGGCGCGCCCGCGGCCGAATGAGGACGGAGGGAGTGGGTCGAGGGCTCCGCCGCCAGAGGCCATCGCGGTCAGTCGCCCTCGTCCGTCGAGTGGGTGCCCATTGGGCCGAGCGTCCTACGCCCATGAGTAATCGATGCAGGAAAACCGGTCGTACATTTATAACGTCGAAGGAAAAAATACGATGGTGTGTGCAGCATTATCAGCGGTAAAAAAAAAACTCACGTCGTTAGCTGTCGCCAAAACGTCATCGTGTGGAAACAGACGAAGTATTCCCGCAGGTAAATAAACTGCATTAATTAAGGGTAAAAATAATTATTTTGCACCTTTCCACAAAATAAGATGTTGTTCGACACGCGAGTTTCGGCTCAACGACTCATCAGTTGTAGGATAGCGAAGACAAGTGAAATACACAATGTTTTCTAAAGTTTCGCATTTCTGTGATGAACGCTAGCTTTTGAGCAATCGTTTTCGAGCCTAGGCTTTCCAATTGTATTTTTTTTTACAGTACAGAAGCATTGAACTGTATATCACTCTGGTATTGCATCCGATGATGACTCGGTGAACCTAAACTCTCTTCGTGGTAAATCTTCTTATTCAGAGCAACGATGCAACATTTTCAGTTTTTCCAAATAAGCAATTTCCAAATTCTTGAATCTGTGTGTTCGAGGAAGGAAACGGGGCGAAGAGGTGCGTTTCTTCAGAGGGCTGGTTCAAGGGCGTTAAGTCTTGCCCTACGCCTTCCCCCGAAATAAGTGGGATAGGAGGAGGAAGGAGGCGGTTTGTTGGGTCGGCCTGAGGGTTGACATACGATTAAGGCGGAGAGAGAGAGAGAAACGAGTATCGCATTGATGCTCCAACTTTTGCCGAACACTTCAGGATACTTGAGCTTCGAACAGCCTCTGGTTGATCGTCGATCGTGATACAATTTAAAATCGATCCATCTTCACGCAGCCAGGTGTGCAAAAATCATTTTTGGCGACGAAGAGTCCGTTTCTCAGTTCTAAAAATATATTTGCAATTACCTTTAGTTGTTGCTTATTACGGGTATTATTAATGGAAATATTAATTTTTGTATCAAAGGTTATTTATATCCAAACATTTCGCATGTCGTGATTTTTGGAGGTTTTGGGATTGAGAGAACATTAATTTAACGGCTTTTTTATTGGGGCGAGATTTGAGATGTTATAGTCCCTACTTCCACATACCCCAATGCAATACATTGAAGACAATTACAAACACCCAAGTCTTAGATGGTGGAAAACCCACCCAGGCGGAAATCGAACTCGCGACCTCTGAGTTGGCAGGCGAGGACGTTACCCCGTCATCTAGGAGATCTCTTGAATTGAATTGCAGCTTCGAGAGAAAAAAAGCCGAGAATCTTTTGAAGGAGGATCTGGTGGTTTCCTGGCGTATGCCCGTGATTAATTCTTCTCGGGATTTCCATCGGGTTATGTTCTACATCTCTGCCGACGTTTCGGGGGTCGACTCGTCCATCATCTTCGGGTTCGAATGCCGTGTCGCCAGGTGGCCAGCCTTCAACGATCGAGTCCATGGACCAGTTTGAAAACATTACCACGGTGAGACGGCTGTTCACCTCTGCAGTGGAAATGAGCGGAAATATCCGAGGGGGGAAAATGGCGAAAACGTGTAATTACTAGTAGTGTACCTTTCCAGAGTAGTAAGCGAAGTAGAAATTGAAATACAGTTCGATAGTTAGCGGAAGAACTTTATCTAAGGTAAAAGAGTGTAATATCGTAGAAAATATATCTACTTGAGCTCATGTGCCCATTATCGTCCACATGAACGAAACTACGACTAAACATGAAATGCATTTAATTATATTAGAAGGTATGGGATACAGGAGAGGATATGCAAAAATTCAGAGCGCCTTGGTGAGGGTTTTTTCTTTTCTATTTATTAATATTTATTTTTTATTACATTTAATGTTTTTTTATATTAAGTTGTTATCCCCCCCTTTGCAGTTCCGGATAAATTACTGGTCGCTATATGTGTTGCGGCCGGGAAACACTGAAACAATAGGAATAATTTTTTACGAATAATTAAAACTTAAATGTAAATGGGCATTGGGCAGAGATCGGAGTGATTGCCGAAACAAAATTTCTTTTACCTGTGCCTCGAGTAATTACACATGCTATCTGTCAGCGCGTTCTATGGAAGAAATCTTCCTAGGCGTTCAACGTGTGGACCTTGGTAAAGTCGGGTACTGTTAGAATTGCGCGCGCGTTTCGGATTTCGGTCATCGGTACGGGTCGTGATTGGAACGTGAGGTGAGGCATTGTTTTATTTTGGAATGTTTCCAAGCGTTTTCTGAGACATGAGAGCTATGTCGCCGAATATTTCGCAACCGTACAAGCAGCCAGGGACGGATGCGCGCTTTACAAAGCGCGATCTTATTCCGCCACGCGAGCGAGGGCACAAGAGAGCAGGGGTGGGGAGGGCGCGCTCTGCCCTTGTCGGTCAGTTTTTGACCAAAGTGCATCCCTAAGAATTGGTGTGAGGAGGTCATCAGAACACGAGTCGACTCAACTGGTGACTGCCGACATGAAGAAGCAGAAAAGTGAATTGTCAGTCGTGTTTGGAAGAGTCGGTCGCGTTATCCGAAGGGGGAGGGAAGTCCGCCTCTCGACGGTTTAAGCGGGGGGTTGGACGGAGGAGGAGGGAAGGCAAGACGGGAGGAGGGGACGGTTGGAACCACGAGAGGAGGCGTTCTGGTCCACGGACGAATGCATTCCCTCGGGCTGCTCCTTGCCCTGTAATCCCCACGCCTCTTCCCGCTTGGAGGTGCCGTGATTAGCGGGGTGTGCATTCCTCACGCACTTCGGAGGGGTGGTTCAGCAGCCTTTCCAGCGACACGTCATTCAGTCCTGAAGATGATGGATGAGCCATCCGTCGAAACGTCGGCAGCAATGCAGAAGAACATTACCCAGTGGAAATCCAGAAAAGAATACACCCAAATCTTTTTAATCCCCCCCAGTAGTCTATCCTCCGTCATTCAGTGTTTATGGATATGTTCGTGCTATACTATCTAGTAAGGTTTTAAAATGAATGGATAATTTTTCTTTGCGTTTCTGGCCGCCAAGAATAATCAATCCAACAAAATTGTTTTACTTGTTACTTTGTACTCGCCTAGTTTAATTGTTCAAATTTTCAACTTATTTACACTTAGTTCAGCTGGTTGGTCTTTGGCAAATAAATTAATTTGCAATACTCAACGCGTTTTTACCATACCTCTACTGGCTTCAACGTAAAAACGTCATGTTCAATGACTTTTTCCTTTTGAAAACCTCTTAAAATTATACGCGTACATGTTTTCAACCGATAAAGGCAGTGGAAAAATGCTTCAAGTATTACGACGTGGTTATTTTGAAATAAGTCGTAATTTCACAAAGAGAATTCGCATACTAATACCTTGATGAATTTTTATCCATCATTCATACTGCTGCATTTCTTAATGAAATGTCTGGGCAGTGTTCGCGGGATCATAGCAGTAGTCAATTCTCCACCTCAAAAGGTGCGGATTCCTGCAACTTTGGCCAATTCGCGGCCCAACATTCGAGTTGTGTGCTTGGCTCGACTACTCCCGTGGTTGAGCAAGCGCCTCCTCCCACCGAAGCGCACGCAATAAGATCACAAGATGCGGTCTCCCCTAGTGCGAACTTCAATTGCGCAGTTCGCTCCGTCACATTTGTTTACGAATGCCACCTCCTCCGTGTATGGACACGATGTGGTGAAGCTCCTCGGCATATCTTCCTTCCTCTGTCATTGTTTATGCTCGGCTATCAGCGTTTCCGGATCGTCGGCCGTCGGCATTTCCCATGTGAACCACTACCTCCGCTCGATTCCGTCCTCTCCTTTGATTCTCCCTCCATTGGCAGTCTGTGGTTCACAGTGCGGGACAGGCACGCTGCCGAATTTGGGTGGGTTCAGCGGAAAACGACTCCTCAAACAGTATATTCTTGGCAAAGGGCGCTGAGGCGTCTTTGTTGTCTAATCCGATGGACTTGGTACATAGAACTCGTGTAGGGGGAAAAATGTGTGAAAATACAATTTGCATGCATCCTGTATTTCAGTTGAGATCTCCAAATGCTGAAGTGGTATTGGATCCTTACAAGATAATCAATAAATTGGAAAAAGTAATCATATATTATATTGTCTCTGTGGGGTCTAGTGGCAGTCAGCCACGCGAGATGCGGTGGCAGTACCGATAATAAACTTAGATTTCGGCAAATATTCGGGGTTTTAAAAGGCAGAAAAGTGAACCCATAATTGATTTAACAAAATTTCGTGTCCAATATTCTGGACACGCATGCGAAAAATACAAAAAGCTTTGATGCAATATGGTTTATCGATTTTTTCGAATTTTTTCGGATAAAATACGTCGGTGTTTGTCAAATGATGGACGAATAAGAAATCAGTCAGTTATCCGTTAGCGTAGAAGTTGAAGCCGAACGCATGCAGAATACAGGAAAGACGTCTTTTCGCAAAAATACGTGCAAAAGGTCCGGTTTTTCATTCTGACTACGGAATTGTCTTATGGAAGGAATGTTGGAACAATTATGAAGGCATTGTCATTAGACGAAAATGAAAGTTTCCAAAGACTTTGAGGTCATGAAATGGAAAGATTACCAGCATACGTATTTCAATTCTCCGGGTTGGTTACACGCTATTCGCGCGATTTCCTCTCTCTGAAAATGTGGATATCAGCCATTTGGGCAAAGAGAATCGTTGTTTCTTCCTTTCTAAATTTTTTTGTTAATATGGAAATGATAGCGCACTCTTCATGCACTAGACTTATTAGGATATCCATTTTTCGAAAATATTCGGGTCTGCTGAGGCGTTCCCTAATGGTGACGTCAAAACTGAACTCAACTGAGTCTGGATTATTTTAAAAACTCAACTTTAAGCGCTCTGGTAGTCGGACTGCATACTGTCGTTTGCGTTAAATTTTGCATCGCCAACATCCCTATAAATAGACAACATTTGCACCAACGCTTAATTCGGTCAAATTAAATATTTTTTGGTTCACCCTAGCATGAAAACACACACACACAAAATTGGGTGCGGTACCATTTCCTTTCCATGTGACGCCGGCGCCTTTCCTGAAGTTCCAATGTCAGAAAATTGCCAGTTGGTCGAAAGCTGGTGGCGTCCAGAAGCATCACCCCGGTTGGACACAGTTGGACAGTAAAATCATTCCTGTGGCTCCACAGCCTCCTTATTCGCAATGAATTGAGTCCTTGTGGTTTTTTCTCTCCCGAAGTTGAAAAATCACTTCAAGGGAACTCATTTTGGGACGGTCGAAAACATTCAAACGGATGTAACCGACCAGCTGAAGGCTATTCCAGGATAGGAGATCCAGGACTGCTATGAGGAGTGGAAGAACCATCTCCTGTGCTGCGTGGCTTCAGAAGGAAGTTATTTTGAGGGTGACAATATAAAATTGTAATTCTATTTGAATGAAAAAATTTAAAAAATCAGTCTAATTACTTTTTTTATAGACCTCGTAAAAAGATATATTCTTCATTCGAGTGTATATGAAATGTCATTCTATTAATGTGGCCACTATGGGAGAATGGCCGTTTGGGGCACACGTGAAAAAAGTCACAAAAGGGCCGAAAAAACATCTGGCATTAACCCTCCCTCCTAGACTTACACTTGCTAATTACGCCTCCATCCTTATCACCGACATCCTGCCCACTGCGAAGAATACATGGAAGCTCAAGTGTGATTAACGAATAGTCGACACATAAGCAATCTATTTTAATATCATGTTGCTTTATATATATCAATGATTGTCGTCTTCTGTCTTGAGCATCGTGTTCACTGTTGGGCGCAGTGGAAGAAACCTTGGAGGGAAATAAAACTCAAATATGTTTCGCAGAAGAGACATTAAAATTATCCAAATCAAACTAGAAAAACTGTTGCGTATTAACGTGAACGTTTACAACAATATATACGTACGTGGCTTGAAATGAGAAAAAAATTGTACGAACTGGCCACCGTGTTATTCTTCAATTTCTTATAGCTTCAATCCTATTCAAGCAAATTGTGGCTGTCGACCATGTCTCACTTGAAGCGCTACATACTTTATTCGAAATCTTTTAAAAGACTTTTGCACTTTTCCTCCATTTTCTCCAAATAATCCTTGTCATATTACAGAAAAAATATATACTTTCAAATTTGTGATTTAGTACCGCAAAAATTCACCTAGCACAATAAGAGACAAATAAATTGATTGCGCCCTGGATTTCGATTCGTTAGCGTCATCGCCCGCTTTATTTCCAACTCGAGCCGAAGCAGTCGATCGAAATAATCGACTTCGCTCGGATGACGCCAATGCATTTCGAGCTACAACTCGGCCGTAATCGCGTCCACCTCCTGTGCGGTCTCGTTTTATGAGTCAAATCCTGAGTGTTAAATACCGATCTACGCATCAAGAATGCGACGTTTCGACGTTTATACGACATTAAATGCGCTTGCGATCTCGACAACCGAAGATCAAACCAAACCTCAAAAGTAGAGCGCAAAATTGCATTCATTATGAGCATTCGCTCATGCAAGCAACAAATACCATGTGCTTTTATTTTCTTCGATCTTTTTGTGAGCGCAGTGAGTAAAACGCTGCAGGAGTGCGAATGAAAATTGAAATGGACCCAATAGATGGGAGTTTAGCTGGCTTTTGCAGGGAGAAAGCAGAGGACCTGCTGAAGAATTCGTCTGTCGTATATCGGTGGACTTGACGAATACGTCAGCTACACAAAAGAGCAGGTGACAATAAAAACCAAGAGTGTAACCCTACGCGTGTTACGTGACATTATAGATTGACATGCGTAACATTGGGGAAAACCGGGTTAAAAAAATAATAAAAATAACTCTTTCGCGGAGATCTGTGTTTGGGGAACAGAAAGTGATTTTTATGTCATGCGAAATTTCGTAATTATAGGATTTACTGCCAATTCCTTTACCACAAGAGAAACTCGTACTCGTTGAAGTACGAAGGTCTAATTGACGCTGACCATAAAATAAGGTGGGACTGCAATAAATACCTGACCTGTTTGCTTGATCACGGTCAATTTAATTATAACATTTTATTTTCCAATGGAAAATATTTTATAATTTGGGATTCATATAAAATCTCAAGTATAAAGGAGGTGAATAAAAATTATGGCAAAGTGATAAACAATTCGTATCCGGTTTGGATTATCGTTGCCAAGGCATTTAATGTTGGAAAGAGCGCCAACTTAATTTTGAAAGGGTTCTAAATGACAAATCCAACCAGTCGTGCCTGTGCATTTTACAATAGTCATTGTTTGGTAGTCTACGATTTAAGGTAGTTTTGGATGGACACAGACTAAGATGGACACCTTTTTATCTCGAATTGAACTGTGATTGATCAATAGGTATCCTCATATACATGTACTTAAAATCTACCCATTGATAGACATATATCCCATCCAGTCCCATCTTCCAATGCATCCATCCATCTTGCATACAATATGCCGTCCATTGCACCTTTTTCCATCTTTCTCCACATCCACATCTCAAAAGTCTCCAATCCACACCTCGCTCCAAATACCAAGTTTCCGAGCGGTGCAAAACCACCCTCCATAGTTTTCCCTAGTTTTTTTCTTAATATCCTTATTCAACTTCCCTGACATCAATTCTCGTCTCCTTGTGGAAACGTCTATCCCTAACGTAATTCTTCTCCTTATGCCCCTAATAATCTAACCACCTTGGTCCAAAACACTTCCAAAATAAGTTAACAGTTCCTTCTGTACGTAAACTTCCTCTTTATCGAAAGCCTCATAGCATTTGTTTTGATGCATCGATTCTCATCCCAAAACTGTCACACTGATTTTCTAATTCGTTCGTTAATGATTACGAATAGTGAAAAAGTTTTACTCCGGCGAGAACCTTACAGTGTTATTATGCCTCATTGTGATAACCAATCCCCTTTTGAACTCAGTCAGGCAAAATCAGTATTGAAAACACTTTAATTAACCTTTCATTGCTTCTGGACGACATGCAGCAACCCTAATACCAGCGACAGTATTTCCGTTCTCTCTAGGATCGAATACGAAAGAATTTTCCACGTCAATATCACACAATAAAAGGAAAAAAACATGTCCTGAAAGATAATTGAATGGAAGAACATCTGCTTATTCACGACGACGGCAAGCAGGCTAGCTCTATTTCTCGGGACTGAATCCCATATCTCGACTCTGCCGCCCAACAGGCGCTTTGTACCAGATAAAGTATAAGGTACCGTCCTTTCTGGCAGCGACAAGTGTTCAGCAATGGTCAGTGGCGCGAATAGGATAGCGCTAATGCTAGCTTTATCAGCAGCGAACAACCTCCGGGATATTGCCTAGTTACCATTGCCGAGAGTGGTGTGGTAACACTACGATAATGTCCATCACTTTGAAGTATACTCGATAGCTTTATCAATTGATTTTTCTTTTTCAGATGAACTTTTTGATTTGGAAGAATTTGGTTATCAAAGGAACTTCACCTCACCTCATGGCTGTAGTTTGGTAAACTACGGGCCTTCTTCTATACACCAAGTCATCTCTTTGCGTTTATTATTTTTCATTTACGAGCTTTTTTTCGCTCGCATGCCACTCTCTAATGATTTAAACCAGATATCGGAGGGGGTAGAGAATGGCGAATGGGATTAATCATCGGAAAATTTACAGCAATGAAGTTTTGGAATCAAAGAAGAAATAAAGAAGACGTAAATCATAAAATGGATGGGATCGTGTTAAGCATTTCAATGCAGGTGAAATACTCGTGTTTAATGAGTTCGATGGTTTCTTTGTGAAAATTCATGATCACTGAATCTGTAAACTTTGTATTTTTTCAAACAAAAAACTTAATTACACTACTGCCGGTTTCGACGCACAGGCAATATCATCGGGTATACCAAAGTGATAGTATAAAAGAAGGCCTGGTGTGCATACTGGCGGCGTCTGTGCGTCGACACCGGGAGTAGTGTAATAAAGTTATTTGTTTGAAAATAATACAATTTGTGATGGGAGGGGGTTTTGGGTGGATGGAAGGTGTGGTGTGGAGGGAGGGAGAGTGGGAGAGGGTATAGGTGAAGTGCAGGGCAGCAGCCACGGACGGTTGCGTTGACTCTCTGCTGGGGGTTGATGGTGGTGGGTGCTAGCTGAGGGAGAGGTGCACATCCATGCATATATAAATATCGAATAGTACTCTACATTGTACACCTGATTATGTCGACTATTCGGCGAAACCGGTCGTTTTTAAAATAAATATCAATGGAACTTACAAAGATGTTATGATTCACTTTTAATATTGTGAACAGAATCTTTGGAGTGAAAAAATATGCTAATCAAACATATGTGATTATTTTGTCCAATTTATTCTTCCAACTACGTGTACCCTAGGTCCCAATTAGTTGTTATAATGAACTCATCGCTGTAGATAATGTAATGTGTGACTGCAGAATTCATGGGTACCATCACCTGGACTAAGAGCTTGACGTGGGGTCGTGCGTTCTGATGACCCCTAAGAGCTGTGCTGATGGCAGCAAAGATATTAGTTTCTGATCACTCATGCCAGAGTGATCGAAGGGTAGGAGCCAGACGAGAGGTAAACCGCGCAACACCTGTTCCTCAGTGAGGCGACTGCAAAGACATGTGACCGCAGTGGAGCAATCCTCAAGGGCGTCTGACCCCAGTGGGGCGGCCATTGAGTGATGTGAAGTTAAAAATACTATTGAGGAAGACAACGGGAATGGGGATAGGCACAAGAAGGAAAATGAGAACGTTGAGTAAGGACATTAAGAAAAGGTTCGTCAAACGTAGTTATGTACATCTACATAATACACCGCAAGCCGCCGCAAGGGCGTATGGCGGGGGGTGTTATGTCACCACCCGTGAACTAGAATTAAACCACGTGCAAAATCAACACATACATGCAAACGTAAACCCACAGTAGCGTAAACATTCATGCAAAAACCCTTTCAACTTAAACGCATGCAAATACATATACTATTATCTAACAAACAATTGCACCTTAGGATGTAGTGAGCAATTTATCCAATAACGTGCAATCTAGAATTTGAGAAGTAAGAAGGCGAAATCCCACTACCACAGGAACATGCAACATACATACAACGGTCTCCTTCACAAGGACACAGCTAGGGATTGTGACCCAGCGCTTCAGGTAGCGGGAGGCTTCCCCACAGAGAGAGAGAGAGAGATAGAAGGGGAAACTTCAAAATAGATAAGGCTGAGCAAGAAATACTGTAAAGAGCACTACATTCACTAATGGTATTCAAATGCGGTCAAGTGGGAAGGGTTTTGACAGCAAAATACACGAGGTTAATGAAATTGGCTGCAATTGAGTAGAACGATCAATTATTCCCTAGACGCTGAGGGTGGCATGTGGCATTTTTGCTATGCATATATATACATATACCCTGCAAGCCTCCGCCATCAATAACCCTGCAGTTATTATTTTGTATTTTCTGTGGGAAGAAGGAGTCCTTGAGTCTGCTAGTTCTGGACTCTTATTTCCCGAATTTTTAATAAATGATCCAAGCGGCCAATGTATGTTGGAGTGCGAATAATTTGCGAGACCCAGGTGGTGAAAAATGCGGATCTCAATTTATTTAGTAAGTTCAACCTAGCATTGAATCCGTCTTTCTTCTAATGATTCCCAACCCAACTCCAGAAGCATTTCAGTTACGCTTTTCGTTTGACTGTAAGAGTTTTTAACGAAACGGGCGAAACATGGTCATTGAAGCAGAATGATAGACGTAGATTGGAGACTTTTGAAATGTGGGTTTGGAGAATGATTAAAAGGGTGGAGTGGACCGAAAGGAAAACAAATGAGGACGTGCTTGATATGGTGGTGAAGAAGAGGGGATTGCTGAGAGAAATCATAATGAGGCCAGAAAGATGGATGCAGATGCGTTTTGATTGGCTATGGGATGTTGAACACTGTAATAGAGGGGAGAATGTTAGGCAAACGAGGAAAGGGCAGGAATAGGATAGGGATATTGGACGGGATGAAGGGAGGAAAACAGTATTCGGAATCGAAGAGGGGCTCGTAACGTTAGATATCAGTTTATGTTTTTTTAAGAGAGAGACAAGGAAATTGCTGCTGTACCATTTGGTATCTCGTGTCCATGCAGAAACCTATCTTACCCGGTAGATTACCAATAATAAAATATTTTTAACGTTCAGTTAATCATTTGGGCATCCGCTTTTCCTTTACTAATTGATAATTTATTGACCATTAACCACTGACCAAATTACACTGAAATAAATTCAAAATTTGTCCCTCACTAATTACTGAATTGTGCCAGTGACATCCCACGAAGGTTGACTTCCCTAATCCAAAATCTCAACCGTGTTACCATGGCCGCAATAAATTGAGGATATTCTTCTGCTATAGAAATGCTTGTAACATTATGCTCTCAAAATGAAAGAATCTCCACTGCCATGGAGATAGGAATAGTGGAGTGGCTATTGGCTACTGGCTCCCCTAGGGATTAGTTTCCAATCCGACCGAAAATGGCAAGATATTTCAGTGATATCCCGATCTCCGCTTGGGTTCCTGTGTGGAGAGCACCTCGAAGGAGCAACTTTTCCACCGCCACGTGAAATATGGGGCTATTCCAAGAAACTAAGGAAAATGCTGCAACAGTGGCTTAACCAAATTCACCCGGAGCGTAGGTTAATTCTGCGTGTCCATTTTAAGGAGAGCATATCTTCAAATTTCCAAATGTATTCTTAGGATCCCTCACAAATGACTAATTCTTGCGTGACCATTTTATGAGGGCATTTTTCAAATTTCCACTACCGTGAAAGCAAGTAAATATTTGCGGTGGATTATTAGTTGAAGATAAGCATTATTGTGAGCAATATCCAAATACCGATTAAGAACTTCGATTCAATTTGAATTAATTTTAAATTTTATGATTTTTCTCCGTTAATCTCTAGTTTGGTCATTGACGTTAAACGCTATTTACCAGCTAACTTTCCCTCAGATTCGTTGCGATGAGTGCATTTCCCTTATCGCTAAATACTTCTAATGTAATGAATTGAACTTCAAATGCAGACTCGTTCAAATGATGCAAAACATTCCAGCACTCATGGGTTGGTGAAGAGCGTAAAATCGGGGGTCTGAGGGATAGGCATTAATATCCTGGGAAAATGGGCAGGATAGATAAGAATAGTAGCATAAAAACCTCTTGGATCTTTAGAATTTCCCTCCTGAATTATCAGCCTCTTGGTTTCAGTCTTCTTGAAGAAGGATGATTTATGTTTCCCAACGTGACCTTGCCCTCGCACTCAAATCGCCGTCTTCAGTCAACTGAAGGGACTTCGATCGGCGCACCGATTCTCCGGCCTCGCCGCCCCCTCTCTTGCCGTCCGTCTGAGGTGTAATCCGGAAGAAGAGTTACGAGGAAAACAGCGATCCCACAGTGAGCCTGAGGACCGCAAGTGACTCATGGAAAGCCTTTCCCACACGGCTTTCTTATCTAGACAGGATGTTAGCAAAAACTTTTTTGAATACGAAAATGGCATGTTATCTCATCCCGGACCTGTACACGCTACCCGGGTCCCTTCAATCCACTTCAACGATCAATGCGCTTCAACTCTTTCGGGAGGAATAGATTTATTTAAAAAAACTAATATTAAAAAAAAACTGGATGCTTGGGAAATAATTTCAAGGGTTACGCAGGTTATGATAGCGGTGTAATTATTTGATTTCCACCTAAAAGATAACTTGATACTCATTAATTTTTAGTTATTAGTTGATTTTGAAGGAAACTAAATTTTGGGTAGGTACGTGAACGTCCACGGCACATATTTTCGGGCGTGGATGGAAACCGTCTTCATTTATGGTTCCTTTCCCAGATCACGCAATGGCTTATCGCACTATCCCGAGAGTAAACAACCAGACAATTCCCACCTAGCGTGAAGGAAAGAATGAAGATCAACTTTAAAACTTACAAAGAAATTTCGCAAATTTTGACAGTACACAGGGAGTTTAGATCATACCTCAAGAAAATAGGGAAAAAAAGGAGGGGACGTGTGAATGCGTGATGGAG